>CM022677.1:2221947-2231035 GCA_012295275.1 Chrysomallon squamiferum
ATACAATTGGCTAAAGATTTATATCTTAATGAAAATATAATAACAAAAAATTATGAGTATTTTTCTCTTCTGTTTTAAAAACTGAGAAACATTTATTTGTTTTATTATAATTTATGAGTGGTTAAATTTCCAGGTATTCTGTGTTTGGTTTGATGTTACAGTTGACTACATTTCATTCACAGCTAACTACACAGACAGGATAGAAAAATCCATCATAGGTGTGTTTTGTGGTTTTTTTTTTTTTTTTCTTTTACATTTTTATTTTCTGAAATCAGAATAGCAAAAGCAAAAAGAATTAAATAAATATTAATTGTGTTAAATTTTTAAATAATCTATAATTTTGTAAGTATGAATAAGATGACATAGCTGTGATTATGTTGGTATGTATAATTACTGTGTTTTATCTAAATATTCTGTTTGAACACAATAAGAAATTTTCATTTATTAACATACATTTTCAGTCTGACAGTTTATATTTGTTGTCAAGGGAAACCCAGATTTAACATAATTTAATCAGTTTCCTGCTTTCTTTCTTAGTATATATTTTCATTAGATTCTTCATTTAATTCCAAATATTATAAACTTTGATACAAACAAATGTTCATTTTAACATGTCCTTTTTCTTTCTTTTTTTATATTCTTATCATTATGCAGTTGTTGTTGTTCTTTTATGCTGTTGTTGCTATTCTGTTTTTTCTTTTCTTTTTTCTTTACAGTTTGTTATCATTTTATTATTATTATTATTATTATTATTATTATTATTTCATCTGTGTATCTTTCTTGTCAAAGACAGCGTATCATTTCACAGTATAATTTTTACTTCAACGATTCTGTGTGCTGATGTTTCGTACAGTCACTATGCAAATATACCTCCATATGTGATATTGATATTGAAATTCTGCTTTGTTGTACTCTTTTTAATTAATCAAAGAAATCAGTTCAAAGAGAAAAAAAAAAATAATAATCACACCACCACGAAACAAACGACCGAAGCTAAGACGGCATTCGGGAATGTTCGGATTTGTTGAATCTGTTACCTTTGAAGTATGTGATTTCAGATTTCAACTGGTTTAGCATGCAGTATGCAAGCCAGTTTTCTCTGCTTCCAAATTTCTTATCCCCTCTGGGTCCAAGTCAACCACATGCTTCATGGATGAGTCTGGTAACTGAATGTTTTGTCTTGGAACCAGCAAACTTCACTAAACATTCTCTGCCCATAGCAGTGTTGTTGTCATGCATCACTTGCAAGACCAAGGAGATAGTGAACATTGCAATGCAGGAACTCCAGATCTTCCTCAGTCTGCAAAAGGTATTTTCTGAGATGGTTAAATTGGACATTTTAGCTTTTCATGCATGACAGGTGCTCTGTCTGACTCCTTTTTTGGAGACAGTCTGAGAATATATCCTGCAACCTTTCTTCATCATCAAAAACAAGTGATAACTCCTCTAATATGTAAGCAGCAACTTTTACATGGCATCGTGCATTTTCTGTTCCCACCATAGTAAAGTCGACAGCTTAAACTCTCGCCAGTGCCCACAGTAACTTGGTGGTCAACATATTTTTTACCATCTTTTGTAGTGCTGTCTGCATGAAGGTTGTAACGATCTGGTTTCAGGATGACATCTGTCTTGCTTGCTAAAATAACGTTTTGTTAATGCCACCTGGCTTTCATGCATTGCATTTTGTAGAAAAGAAAATATAACTTTAGACCACTATTTACAGTTCACAACGGCGTGATGCTAGCTGTTAATAACTAGTATAAACTGTTTTTATAAAATATATAAGAAAGCTAAATGGCAGGATATTTTGGTACAGAGGTCTGTGACAAATGGTGGACAAGTGAAAATCTTCTTTCACTCAAAGGTAACTTCAGACACAGAGCTTAGATAATATCAGTGTAAGATCTTGTTAGTTATCATGCCAACTAGTAAGCATTTCCTATTATATGGTAGAAGAAAGACTGAGATAAATATGAATATGTTTAGTGAAATTTAATGCGCTTCATGTAAATAAGTTCAGACATTCTGTAAATATGAGATAAATATTCAAGGATAGAATATGCAAAAATATACAAAGTTTTAATTTATTTTTCTGTCATGCCATTTTGTATGTTTCTTACAATAATGTGTACTTTTATTTATATGAAGAAAAATTTATATCTCTAAAACATGTTAATTCTTCCTCTTCTTCTTCTTCTTCTTCTTTTCTTCTTCTTCTTCTTCTTCTTCTTCTTCTTCTTCTTGTTTTTACAGATGCTATGGAGTCTTCTGTATTTTAATACATTAATTTACTCTTTTTTTTATTAGCGTATATTAGTTGTATCATGTATCATTTGTAAAGAAAAATACCAACAGATAAATAAAAAAAGAAAAAGTGATATAAATAAATAAATATAGCTATAAATATATCAATAATGAGTACAACTTTTACTGTTTGAACAATGCTATTTTTTCACACTAAACATAATAAAGGTGGTATTTGTCAGACCTGTGTTTAGATCGCTCTGACTCATAACACATACAAATAAATGAGTGTCCCGTGTACTCTGATTCACCATTACATTGCATATTTCACAATCGTAGTATAACGTTTCTTGTCGCCAACACAACTGACACGCTATTCTTATCTGACCTACTTAATAGACACTTGTTAACATAACTTTTTCATCGATATACTGAGTGAGAAATAAATATTAATATTTTACAGACAAAATAATTATATATATATATATATATATATACACACACACACACACACACACACACAAAAGCTTTGTATGTATCTACCGCTATACGTGGTGTGACTTGTGCGATATCTGGTTTCAATCACGTGCTTATCAGCAGACGACTTAGTAAACAGCGACACACAGAAAATATTTCAGTGACCTTGTCAAGCAGGAAGGAGTCAGTTCTAGGAAAACCACTGACAAACAAGACGCATTATTCAGAAGTAGTCGGCCATTTTGAAATTTGAAGGTATTTGTATTTTATTTTGATTTAATATATGCCGTACTATTGCTTTGCTTAAAACAAATCAGACATTTTGAACTTGTAATCTATTTTGTATTAACTATAAATTTGTGTGGGAATTTTGATAAAGGCGTTTTTATTATTATTATTATTATTATTATTATTATTATTATTATTATTATTATTAATGAGTTTATGAGAAACATCGATAAACTTATTTAATAATAATAATAATAATAATAATAATAATAATGCTATCGTCCTTATAATAATAATTATTATTATATTAGTAGTAGTAGTAGTAGTAGTAGTAGTAGTAGTAGTGGGACTAGTAACAGTAGTAGTAGTACTGGTCCTAGTAGTAGCAGCAGTAGTAGTTGTAATGTTAGCACCTAAGTATAGTTCAATATATCGTTGACAGCTTATGCTATATATTCATCAGTCTTTTACTTTGTTTAATTTTATTTATTTATTTAAATATCCCTGATCTATGTGATCAATAGTAGAGTCGTTAAACAGAAATAACTCATTTCTAAGAAATTATCGATCAGGAAGTTTTTCAGGTAGGTAACTATTTTGAACCTATAAAGTAGTGTATATTGTTTTTAATTTTATTCAAATTTATTTAATTGTATTATTACTATTATTATTATTATTATTATTATTATTATTATTATTATTATTATTATTATTATTATTAATTAATTATTTATTTATTTATTTATTTATTTATTTATTTGCGTGTGTTCCTTTCATTGTTTCTTCTTTTCTTCATTCGTTCCTTCCTTGTTACCTAACGTTGATTGGTCTGTCACCCGTTCCAGCCAGGGTATAAAATGTTATTGTATTTGTTTTCATCTACAATGGAAAACATCCAAAAAGAAAAAAGAAGAAACATTATCGCCATATAACAAACTCCTAAATGATTCTTGCCATCTGGTATATGGAAGGTGTAATTAGAGGATGCGATAATATTATCTCATATAATTTGTATTAGTTTTTATTATTATTATTATTATTATTATTATTATTAGTAGTAGTAGTAGTAGTAGTAGTAGTAGTAGTAGTAGTAGTAGTTGTTGTTGTTGTTGTTGTTGTTGTTGTTGTTGTTGTTGTTGTTGTTGTTGTTGTTGTTGTTGTTGTTGTTGTTGTTGTACTACTACTATTGTTGGTTGTCTATGGAAAGTGCCACTAGAGGATTTGATCATATTATCTCATATATTTTTTGTTATTATTATTATTTACGAGTTTGTTTGGCGGTTGTCTTTATTGTCTTTCTACACTTATGGACAGACAGTGTATTAACAATTAACTTGTCAGATCGCTGTAAATAACACCCGAGTATATCTTTGTGTGTCTCGCGTACCAGTGTGACGCTGTTTTTATATGACGTACATAACAAGCAAACAGTCAGTGTTAGATTACATTGAAACTGGTCATGCAAGCCTCGTCAGAGAAATAAGACATGTACACTTATATTCAGTATACTGTAAAACATATTTGTTATTATTATTATTGTTGCTATTGATGATGTTGATGTTGTTGTTGTTGCTATTATAATAATAATAATAATAATTATTATTATTATTATTATTATTATTATTACGTTTATAACTTACGTATGAAAAATTACTGCAATCAAAAGTTTAGTTTTATCGAAAATTGTTTACTTTTTTCTTCACTGCCAAATCCAACAAACTATTTCTTTAAAATATTAGAAACCCAAAAATTTCAGTTTATTTGGAATAAAAAACCACGATAAAATAGCTAGAAAAAAAAAAACACCCACTGACTATTATCAAAATGGTTGTTTATTTTTTAATGGGTAAAAATATCGTGGATTAAAGATATAAATTTTAGCCAAGACATTGCCTCTCTTTCGAGTAACTGTTTATTATGAAAAGCTTCACTGATATTAGTTTTAGGGTCAGCCTACAGTGAAGCAAAATTGTTGAAAAGCACAAATTCCTTTTGGAAAAATGTATTACATATCTGGTCATACTTTCTAGAGAAATGTGAAGCATGAGAGAAGATAAAAATACTACGTCAACAGATATAATATAATGTTCGCATTGAAACTGGTAATAAATCAGCTTATTATAAGACAGTGGCAAAGAAAGGAATTTTATTTTTAAAAGCTCTTTTTGCTAACGACAACTGGATTTCATGTTTAATTTTGTAGAAAAGAAAATATAACTTAAGACTACAATTTTATATTTTATAGTGTCTTGATGCTAGCTATTAATAAAAAATAAAAATAAAAAAGGAAAAGAGAAAAGTATAAATTTTGTACAGAGTTCTGTGACAAATGGTGGGAAGCTAACTTTCAGTACAAGAATTTATTTTTTGTCTTAATAACAAACATTTGGTATTATATCGTATAAAAAGATTCAGTTAAATGTGAATTTTGTAATATGTTTAGTGAAAATGTTCTCGCTCTGATCTATTTTTCTATTTTGTTTTTGTATGTTTCTTACAATAATATATACTTTTATTTATTTATATTATGATCAAATATTTTTTTATGTCTAAAACATGTTAATTCTTCTTGTTCTTGTTCTTGTTCTTCTTCTTCTTCTTATTATTATTATTATTGTGGTTTTTACTAATGTTTAACACATTAATTTACTTTTACTTTTATATTAGCTTGTTTTAGTTGTATTATATATTATTATTATTATTATTATTATTATTATTATTATTAAATAAATTTTATCGATATTTCTTATACATCTGTATGAGAGGTATGTATCATTTAAAGTAAAATAAAAATAAAAAATAAAAAGAAATAAATAAATAAATAAATAAATAAATAAATAAATAAATAAATAAATAAATAAATAAATAAATAAACAAACAAACAAACAAACAAACACTATTACCACAATGATGAGTATAAGTGTTAGTATTTGAACAAAGCTTTCGTTTTTATACTAAACATAATAAAGGTTGTATTTGTCACCCCTGTGTTTAGATCGCTCTGACTCATAACACATACAAATAAATGAGTGTCCCGTGTACTCTGATTCACCATTACATTGCATATTTCACGATCATAGTATAACGTTTCTCGTCGCCAACACAACTGACACGCTATTCTTATCTGACCTACATAACAGACACTTGTTAACATAACTTTTTCATTGATATACTGAGTTAGAAATAATATAAATATCTTACAGACAAAATAAGTTATGACAAAATAAATATCTTTTTTTCTGTTTGTTTTTTTTTTTTTTTTTTTTAAATTTATTTAACAGGTTTACACAAATTGTATTAAATAAAACATCTGCATGTATCTACCGACATACGTGGTGTGACTTGTACAATATCTAATTTCAGTCACGTGATTAGCAACAGGCGACTTTGTAAAGAGCAAAACACAAAACGTGTTAAGTGATCTTGTCAAACAGAAAGGCGTCAGTTCTAGGAAACCCACTCACAAACAAGACGCATTATACAGAAGTAGTCGGCCATTTTGAAATTTGAAGGTGTGTGTTCCTTTCATTGTTTCTTCTTTTCTTCATTCGTTCCTTCCTTGTTACCTAACGTTGGTTGGTCTGTCACCCGTTCCAGCCAGGGTATAAAATGTTATTGTATTTGTTTTCATCTACAATGGAAAATATCCAAAAAGAAAAAAGAAGAAACATTATCGCCATATAACAAACTCCTAAATGATTCTTGCCATCTGGTGTATGGAAGGTGTAATTAGAGGATGTGATAATATTATCTCATATAATTTGTATTAGTTTTTATTATTATTATTATTATTATTATTAGTAGTAGTAGTAGTAGTAGTAGTAGTAGTAGTAGTAGTAGTAGTAGTAGTTGTTGTTGTTGTTGTTGTTGTTGTTGTTGTTGTTGTTGTTGTTGTTGTTGTTGTTGTTGTTGTTGTTGTTGTAGTACTACTACTATTGTTGGTTGTCTATGGAAAGTGCCACTAGAGGATTTGATCATATTATCTCATATATTTTTTGTTATTATTATTATTTACGAGTTTGTTTGGTGGTTGTCTTTATTGTCTTTATTGAAATTATTTATCTTCTCACAAAGCTGACAAATGTAAATAATTTCTTATTTTCACGGGTTATTTCTACACTTATGGGCAGACAGTGTATTAACAACGAAATTGTCAGATCGCTGTAAATAACACCCGAGTACAGTATACCCTCACCTGTTCGCGGTTCCCCATTCGCGGCCCCTCATATTCGCGGGTTAGGCTCTTAACCCTATCGCATCGTATGCTGGTATACCAGGCGAGCGTCATAACGTCATAAAAACAAATGCTCGGTAAACCGCACAAACAATATCAAATTTTTTCAATTATTATTGCAATACAGTACGTATTTTTTTTATAAATGCAAACACTGTATGTACAGTGCATATTTTTTGTGACCGTGTATTAATAATGTTTTTAATTGCATATTATTACTGAATTGTATTATTATTACCTGAACTGTGCGTACTGTATTTATCTGTCTGTTTGCCTTTAAATTTGTTCCATTTTCTGTCAATTCTAATACATATGTTGTACGCATAGAAAATGACTTTACGGTACAGTAATACTGTATGGGTAACTATGCTATGCGGTGTTACTGTCCTCCTGTACTTACATTTCTTTCTGATTAAAATATTGTTTCAGTACAAAATTAAAATCCGTTTACATTATCATTACTACCTTAGTGAAATACATAACTGCATGCAATATTACTACATTATTACTGTATTAATGAGTAAGAGTGTCTTTAGAAAGTGTTTGGGAAGCATTTGGTACCCTATATAATCTCATAATAGACGTTTTAAAACTGCATCCAATATTCGCGGTTTTTCGCTATTCGCGGGGGGGGGAAAAAACGTAACCCCCGCGAATAGCGAGGGAATACTGTATATCTTTGTGTGTCTCGCGTACCAGTGACACGCTGTTTTTATATGACCTACATAACAAGCAAACAGTCAGTGTTAGATTACATTGAAACTGGTCATGCAAGCCTCGTCAGAGAAATAAGACATGTACACTCATATTCAGTATACTGTAAAAAATATTTGTTATTATTATTGTTGTTGTTGATGATGTTGATGTTGTTGTTGTTGCTATTATTAATTATTATTATTATTATTATTATTATTATTATTACGTTTATAACTTACGTATAAGCAATGGCATCTAGTAGTATTTAATTTATTGAATTAGAATTAATGTAATTTATTGTAAAGAAGATTTATGTAAGATCAATGTACATATATCTCGTAGCACGATTTGTCTATTTTAATCTGAAACTGAAACGTAACACTTGATGACGTATAAGATATTTGACGTCAGTCGCGTGTTTATCAGTGGAGGGTTTTCTAACTAAAAGAACACAAAGCAGAACTGACAGCAGTCGGCCATATTGAACGTGTATAAAATTTTATATTTTATTATGTGTTGACGCTTCCACTGTTCTTAATTTATTATAAATATATCAGAGTTAGTTCTCTAACAAATAGATTACTTAAGTGTCGGGTGTTTTAAATTGAAATGAAAAAAGTTCTGTATATCCTGACTTTAATATTTTAATTATTATTATTATTATTTTTTTTATTTATTTATTTATTTATTATTATTATTATTATTATTATTATTATTATTATTATTATTATTATTATTATTATTGCTATTACTATTACTACTGCTATCCTATTATATCTCTTTTTCTTTTTTTTTTTTTTTTATTAACGCCTTTTGCTATATATCGCTTACTTTATATTATTTTATTTTATTTAATTTATTCTTAGATCGGTGACATCTGTGATCTATAACTGAGTTGATAGAAAATAGTCGCTTATAAGAAACTGTCGATCAGGAAGTTGAAATTACAAGGTATTTTAAATTGTTTTATATTTGAAAAGTTTCACGTCGTTTTCCTTGATTTTCCTCACTTATTATTCTTTTTCTTTTTATCGTGTTTCTTTTAGATTGGTTATTAGTGGTTAATTATTTTGTCTTTTCGAGGAGTAAATTGGTATAAATGACTATATGTACATTCGTATCTCCCACAGATAATAATAATTATTGTTGTTGTCGTCATCAAATAATCACTAGTGTAAGCATAATGTACTTCTTTTTATCTTTTATCGA
>CM022677.1:2231235-2248394 GCA_012295275.1 Chrysomallon squamiferum
TATCACTGATGACTGGGGGTGTTGTTATCAAAACAGGTAATAGGAAATAACATAAATTAACATAAACACAAGCTGTGTAATAAATCTAAGTGAGAAAATGTTATTATTCTCTGCCATGCAACTAAATTTATCTCCCCATCTAACACTTAAATATTTTATGAAAACTTGTCATATTTCCAAATCCATATATCTACAGCTTCTCAGGATGATAATATTTATCAATAGTTTTACCAAAAACAGGGACTCAGTATTATGTCAGCACTGTTAATAGCTTGAAAAATATACCTGACACAATTGTTTTCTAAATATTTTAATACATTATATATATATATATATATATATATATATATATATATATATATATATATAATGGCGTTATGGCGTTATCTTTTATTATAATTTTTAATTTCACACACACTCACACACACACATTGTTTCATGAATATAAGAAAGCGTGGAGCTATGTAGGAATGCGCGACAGAAAAGTAAAGATCAAAATGACATAATGAAATCTTAGACTTTCGTTAACGGTTCAGTTATAAATGAGAATAGCCTCTCTGAATAAACCCGTCACAATTTTTCATCGTCATAAAGTGAAGCCCGCTTTACAGGTTTGTCGGACAAAAGAGAAATATAAAACATTTCTACACCAAAAATAGAACTTTTTTTAACGTGTATGGTTACATACAGACGCTTATCTATCCTCTTCATAACATATTTAATTAATTAATAGCAATGAAAAACAGGATGCAAAGATAACATAACCTTTTAGTCACGTAAGCATAATAATAATAATAATAATAATAATAATAATAATAATAATAATAATAATAATAATAATAATAAATAATAATAATAATAATAATAATAATAATAGTAATATTGTTTTTAAACTAAGTAATTCATTATACTATAGGATATATTTCATTAGTTGAATAATCTAAATACATACAGTTTGTTTCTATGCGTGAATGAGAGACTGGACACAAGACAGGTATGATGCAAACGTTTTAACTGTCACGTTTATTAAAAGTAATACAATATCTCAAATACACGCAAACTAGAAGTATAATTGTAAATTTAGTACATTTGATTATTTTAATAACTGTGATTAATCTAATCTCTCTCTCTCTCTCTCTCTCTCTCTCTCTCTCTCTCTCTCTCTCTCTCTCTCTCTCTCTGAGATACACCTGCATATACATGCGCATACGTGTGTCTGTGTGAAACAAGTCTGATTGAGTAAAATTATTATCTTCTGTCAATATAACTAAATTGATATTAATTATTATATGAAATGTGTTGATAATGTGCAGCTGATTCGCCCTCTGTTTATCTACAGCTTTGTCAGTAAATTTACAGAGAAGTGGACTGAATTTTATGTTAGCTTATTTAATAGCTTACAAAAATAAACTTAACTTATTTTAACAGATGTTGCCGCTACTTTCATAGCTATATATATATGTGTGTGTTTTCTATTCTATATATATATATGTATTTGTCATTTCGAAGTTTAGTTTCCTGGGGAAGATACATACACACATATGTTTTTCCACGAAGGAAAAGGTTGAAGAGACAAAGTGAAATCTGCCACGCTTGTTCAGTTAACCTCTAAACAAAAGAAAAAAGTCTTCAATATGGCGACTGTGAGGAGATAGAGATAAAACTTCACTGACGAACAAAGGAATGCTTTCTTTCTTCTTCATTTACCACGTCACCGCATCAACGAATTGGAACTGTTTTCAAATAATATTTTGTTTGTTTACTGAAGCGAAACTGACTATGTTGTTTGTTTGCACGTGTCAATAATAAAAACGTTACAAGTGTTTTATAATGACAGATTTATTTAGGAGTACTATAAAGAATACACTCCACACCCAAAGATGATGAAAATCTGATCGTCTTGTTAAATAAAGAAAGTACATTACAGTTAAACAAATACAGCCACACGTACACTTAAACTGTCACCTTTCTTCAAACTTTATGTCAGTATTAAACTAATTTCCCCATCTAACATATTATGATATGAATTTAATCTTCTTTTTTTAAATCTAGTAGTCGACAGTAAGTACAAATATTAAAATTAGTGAATGTAATTTATGAAATATTTAGTTATCGCTCAGTCCATGTAAAGACTAACACAGAAATAATAAAATATACAGAGACCCTTTTCATCTAAGAAAAGAAACAGAAAAACATTTTTTGTTTATGTGTGTGTGACAAATCTCAGTGAATAAAAGATATTATTTTCTGTGAATTACACTCTTAATATTATTAATTAATTAATTATTATTATTATTGTTGTTGTTGTTGTTGTTGTTGTTATTATTATTATTATTGTTATTATTATTATTATTGTTATTGTTGGTGTTGCTGTTAGTAGTACTAGTTGTAGTAATAGTAGTAGTAGTATTATCATCATTAATTAATTAATTAATATATTTTTAAATCTGAAAAATAATCTTGCTGGAATTAGGTCTTTCTTGGTTATCATTCACCACCACGAATAACGTACATGTTGTACTCGAGAGAAAATGCGCACACCCACCCATACACAGACACAGACACAGACACAGACACACACACACCCACACCCACACACAGACACACCCCCACACTGGAAACAATAAATCCTGTCTGAAATTGAACGACTAACTGGATGATATTGGTAATATAGCTGTAATCATTACATTGTAATATATATGTAACTAGTCATAAAACACGTGTACTACTATTGCTATGAAAACGGAATATATTCATAATATTAAAACATATTTATATCTATCTATCGGTGTAACTGTTATTTGTATCACTATCTCCACAATTACATCTATTACTTCTACAATTATTTCAAAACTATGTAAATAAAAAAGTTCTCCACTCTTATGAAATTGTTTCCCAAGCTGATGAAAATGCTAGCTAAAAATATGTAATAAACAACAGAAAACACAATAAAATTTGGAAAAAAAAACCAAACATGGTATAAAATGTTTCATAAGCCTTTGAAGAGCTGAGTGCTATAAAACACAAAAATACCAAGATTTCTGTTTAGTTAATAAAAATATATTAACAAAATAAAATAACAATATCAAGACATTTGGTTAGAAAAAAAAATAAAAAAATTAAGAAACAACTATAATGTGGTAATGTGATGTGCAAATTATTCATTAAGAAAATTTCTTTATAATATAGCTTACAAACAACGTATCATCTTCCAATTTATGTTTTATTAACATACTTTGTTTTTTTTCTTTTTAATCTTTAACAGAAATCTTTATATTCTTTGTTATTTTATATTTGGATTACGTGATTAAGTTGATTATTCTTTAAAATAAAAATAAATCAATAAATAAATATATAAATAAAATTATCTCCCTTGAGCCATAAGATTTGCAGCAGTTAAAGATTTCTAGATTTAGCCCTTTTTTTTTTAATATTTTTTTTTTCACAGACTTGACTGTACTTGGTGCTGTGTCTGGTACAAACATTCTGTGTACATCTGATTTCATCAACAACACTGTGACTGAGTCTAAAACCATGTCACATTACACATTCTTCAGTAAGAACAGTCCATGATTCACACTAGTAATGTTTTTAAAATGTTATTTTGGTGTGAAACTTTCTAAAAGCTTTCAACTTTATCCAAGAATTCAGTTCTTCATATTTGTTGTTGAGATGTTTCATTTTCTTAGTTCAGGGTGATCAGAAAACTTGAAGAACTTGGAGGGGAAATTGAGAAGTGATTTTAGAATCAGAGGACATCACTTCTCACGTGTTTTCTTTCATTCTCAAACCAAGCTCATCATAAAAGAACCGGCAGAAAATTTAAGAAATGTAAAAGTTTTAATTAAAATAAAATAATATTCTGAGTTGTACCAACAATATTAATGTGGATTATACAATTTTACAGTAAAATAAAGATTAGATATGATTCAAATGGGTTGTGACTTAATTATTTGACATTTTTCTGGTCAGCATGTCTAGTTTATCCAGTAAAGTAATAAAAAAAATAAAAAAATGTATCATTAATAATCCTTTCATTTGCTGGAAACAAAAGCAAATCATTATTTAAATGTTAGCTAAAGTATTGACAGGGGACATCTGACTTTAACACACAAGTTTGAATAAATCAAGTTTAAAGTATAGATGAAATAATTCTACAAAGTATCATTCACTTTCTTGATATTAATGTACTAAGTTAACATTTAAAATGTTAACATGACTGTATGTGTGTATTTCAGTTTCTAAATCTAAATGTTAACATGACTGTATGTGTGTATTTCAGTTTCTAAATCTAAATGTTAATATGACTGTATGTGTGTATTTCAGTTTCTAAATCTAAATGTTAACATGACTGTATGTGTGTATTTCAGTTACTAAATCTAAATGTTAACATGACTGTATGTGTGTATTTCAGTTACTAAATCTAAATGTTAACATGACTGTATGTGTGTATTTCAGTTACTAAATCTAAATTTTAACATGACTGTATGTGTGTATTTCAGTTTCTAAATCTAAATGTTAACATGACTGTGTGTGTATTTCAGTTACTAAATCTAAATGTTAACATGACTGTATGTGTGTATTTCAGTTACTAAATGTAAATGTTAACATGACTGTATGTGTGTATTTCAGTTACTAAATGTAAATGTTAACATGACTGTATGTGTGTATTTCAGTTTCTAAATGTAAATGTTAACATGACTGTATGTGTGTATTTCAGTTACTAAATGTAAATGTTAACATGACTGCATGTGTGTATTTCAGTTACTAAATCTAAATGCAAGCTCTGTGTAACAAATTCACTCACTTTCTAATCAATGGCTGACTTCTCACATCTGACTGAATGTTTCAGAGAAAATTCTTCCTCTGTTTTTGTTGTCAGCTCAGAGTGGTAGTCTGTCTCCTGGGCTGATCTGACACTGGATTCTGAAAAACACAAATTATTTATATTAATGATCCTGAAGGAATTTATAAAAATAAAATAAGACAAAACACATTTTTATTTAAAAAAAAATAATAAAAAATAATACGAATATAAATATAAAAATTAATTATGAAGAAACAGCAAACAAATCATATCTGAAAACAATAATTAAAAAATCACTATTTGCATATTTATTTATTTATATATCTATAGTTAAAGCAAAAACAATATATAAAATAAATAATTTAAAAAAAGTGAATACAACTCTCTTATAATCTGAATTTATGTTCATATCATGTTCATCTTTTCACACTCAGTGCTTGAAAAACCCACATGTAATGAATGGTCAATTAATTCTGTTGTATTAATGAAAACAGCTGAGAAAGTAAACCTGTTTTCATGTGATCAGAGAAAACATGAACTTTTTTCTCCAGCACCGCTTCAGTACAGTCAGTCTTCAGTAATAACACTGAAAATAAAACTAACATTTTAAATATTTATTTGAAATAAATTCCATTTAATTTAAACAAATGTTAATAAATAACAACAACAACAAAAATAATAAATAATAAAAAATATATATCAAATAAAATAAATAAAAATAATTTTAAAAACCAAAAGCCAACAAAATATATAAATAAATAAGTTGTGTTGTGTATCATTAGCATATTAAAACTGTGAGTAAAAATATTACCACTGACAACTGAGTAGCTTACCTCTCAGTTGTGTTGTATATCATTAACACATTAAAACTATGAGTAAAAATATTACCACTGACAACTGAGCAGCTTACCTCTCAGTTGTGTTGTGTATCATTAACATATTAAAACTGTGAGTAAAAATATTACCACTGACAACTGCAGCTGCTGAACTCTGTTTGTGGACTTGAATGTGCTGGAAGCAACCCAGCAGAACACAGCAACATCTCTGGGGATGGATTCAAGCTGGGTTCTGTCTGTGATTGGAATTCAGAGCAGACGTCAAATCAAACATTCCTGAAACAGACTTGAACAGAGTTTCAATAACTCCATTATCCACCAGGACCTTTCAAGAATCCCTGTAATAAATACAAATATTTTTGATTAAATGCCATTATTAATTGTTATGAACTCTACAACCAAAACTAAAAAAGGATGTTTAATAAATTAAAAGATAATTAAAAATATAAAATAAAATAATACAAATATATTAAACATTAATAAACAGTATTTTCACCCATATGACTATAGTTTTCCTGCACTGTGAATTAATTAATACTACATTAGTTTATTTTAATATAAAATCTAAATCCTCAAAACAAAAAAATTAAATAAATATAAAACAAATAAAAAAGTAAATTAAAAAAAAAATAAATTAATTATATACTATAATATAGTTTGATATTAGGTGTAAAATAACTGAAGGCATTAAACATTTTATAGAATATATATTAATGAAAACAAAGTTCAAGAGTAATCTGTCAGTATATTAGTACACATTTTCTTTTACCTAATCATGAAGAACTTTAACTAGGTGCTTCTAAATCTTACACTACTGTTACCAGAATCTTCTTTGTATGACCAATATGCTGAATCTTCCTTCACAGAGCTTGTGCACTGCTGAAAAAACATCTCCTTGAACTCTTTCACTGCTGCACTGGAGACATCTTTCTCAAAGTCGGTCTAGATAATCTGTGGCTTCAAATTGAAGTTTTTTTCTGCTTCAATCTTCAAGAGTTGAAAAACTGAGACATATGTAGCTTGAGTCTTGTTTGGAAGGAACATGCAAACAAGAGGGTATGTGATGTCCTGGAATTCTGCGTGAAGAGTGTAAAACCAGTGTTTCATATCACAGACTCTTAACACCTGCTGCAATGTGACCTGATGAATTACCTCCCTTTTTCTTAGTTCACCAGTCTGAGTGTACTGGTCTCCATGGAGATTGTACCTGTCAAATACAGAACTGCTACCTGTACAAGATGTTCATAATCTTGAAATAATTTACAATTTATTAATTTCATCAAACAAACAAAAAATATACATAAATAAATAAATAAAGAAAGAAATAAAGAAATATATTATTATTTCGTTAATTTTGTTTCTAGTAAGAAATAGTGCATCCATTACCATTACAAGTTAATAAAATACTTAAATAAATGTGTGGATTTTTTTTTGTTGTTTAAGAATATAAAACAGTTCATTCACAGAAGTAAAGTTTGCATTTGTATGGTTATCAAAACAACATAATGAAAGCATTCAGTAAGGTTGCAATGTAATTTTCTAGTCATGATTTTAAGTCACAACCTTTTATATCATTTTATTTACATTGTTTCAAAATGACAGAAAGAATTAAAAAAATATTTTTTTAATTAAAACATTAAACCTTTTATTTCTTATTAAATGAAATATCATTCCCTGAAAGAGATGTAATACAGGGAACTATCACAACTAAATTTGCTGCAGAATTAGAACCAAATGACAACATTTTTAGGAAATCCACTCACATTTCCATTAACAAGGCCAGAGATCTTTCTGTGACATCTTTGAAAAGACCAAGAGGGTTTCCAGGTATGTCCATATAAGCAAGAATTATCACTGAACATTAAATAAAGAAAATACAAAAATAATGTAGCTTTAATTACAAAACAAGAGCACACACACATACAAGTTAACTATTTAACTTTCACTTTTCTTATAAATGTAATAAAAAGTAAGTGTAAATTAAAATATTCAAAATAATAAATAAATAAATAAATAAATAAATAAATGAAAGAAATTAAAATATTTTAATAAACAGCAAACATAATTTAATAATTTTTTAAAATGAGGGTTGTAGACAGGGTAGAGAAGGGTAAGGAATAAAATAATAATCACGAAAGAAGAAGGAAACAAGATCCTGCTTCAAGAAAGTTGTTTTCTAAGTCAGCGATGAAATACAAATAAATATATATAGGATGAGTCAGTGTGTGTGTGTGTGTGTGTGTGTGTGTGTGTGTGTGTGTGTGTGTGAATATACTGGTCTCATACAAATGGATAAGAACAGTTATCATTAAGCTGAATATTTGGTAAAACCCCTAAAATTATTTACTTATTAAAATATTCTAATCATTTAGCATTTTCTTATATAATGACAACCATAAATAAATGTTAGCTATTAAATTCATACCCCACCAAACAAATGTTGAAGTCTTTAGAATTGACATACTTAACTGAAAAAAAAAGTTCAGAAGGATTTGAAACTTTATCAGCAAATGAATCAAAAAAAAACAAATCAGGTTTAACTTTGGTGAATCTAAAAATAGTTGATGTGATGTTTTAATGACTGGTAATGACTTACAAGATTTATATTTTGTGTTTTTCATTTCTACAGCATTGATGAGTCACATACATCACACCGGTGACCTCTCATATTGTGCTAGCCACTCTTTGAACATTCTGAAATAACCACACTAAAACAAGTAATAATAAAATTAACTGTAATAACATATATAATAAGTAATAATAAAATTAACTGTAATAATAATAACATATATAATAAGTAATAATAAAATTAATTGTAATAAGAATAACATACATATTAAATAATAATAAAATTAACTGAAATAACAATAACATATATAACTAATTGTTGTAAAGACCTTAATACTACTTACTAATCAAATAATGAAATCATAATATGTTATTTAAAATAAAACAAACAAAAATAACAATACAAATAGAACAGTTCAAAAAGCTAAAATAATAAAACAGAAATTTGCAAAGGCAGATAACTCTAACACATAAAATAAAATGTGTTACCTGGAGGAAACATAAGAACTGACTACACAACCAGTGATGTTGCCATGGTGAGGAACACTGCTGATATATGGAAGAGCACTGGTGACTAATATATTCCTTTTGCCATGCTGTGGATAAACTAAAATAAATAAATAAATAAATAAATAAGGAAACAGGTAAGTATGGCACTACAGAAAATAAATAAATAAATAAAAGATAGTGCTCTCTCATATCTCTCTCTCTCTCTCTCTCTCTCTCTCTCTCTCTCTCTCTCTCTCTCTCTCTCTCTCTCTCTCTTTACTAAAGCTACTGCAACATATTTAATAAATATTGAATTTGATTTTGTAAAGTTAATTTATTATATATTTATCAGTATTATTATAGTAAGGTGATAGGATTTGTTTAGTAACATTATGTGACAACTGCTTACATTTTAAAATAATTTATTATATATTTATCAGTATTATTATAGTAAGGTGATAGGATTTGTTTAGTAACATTATGTGACAACTGCTTACATTTTAAAATATTTAATTCTGTCACTTGTACAGGGTAATAATGTTCTGAAATCATAAAGGTTAATTATAATTATAATTTTACCTGAGTTGATCCAACATTTTCCATGTCTTTTATCTCGCATACCAACATTCTTAAACAATCCTCCCCACACACACACACACACACACACAATAAGAATAATATTAATCTAATAAACATAATAATAAAGACAAACTTACAATAGTTTGTGCAGGTTTTACTTTCCATGATGTTTTGGTACAGAACTTTGTCCAGTCTGAGTTCATTTCAGTTTCCTGATTTCAGAACTTACAGATGTTAAACCAGGATGAAATAGCAAAGAGTTCTGCTATAAAGGCTGTAAATAAATAAGAATAAAAATGAATATTTAATAATATCTCTGTACTTTTTTAATATTACTGGTTATCATGATTCATATATGTAGAATGATTACATTTACAGTGAATCATTAATGTCATGTTAAAAGTTTTTAAATATTAATATTTCTTAAGTATAAAACTAAATTTATGAATAGAAATTGTACAAAGAGAAATTCCTCTATGAAAGTTCTTCACTGGCAATTAAAGGATGTTTTATATGCAACATGAGAAATCATGAATGAACATAGCATATAATAATAATTATTCAAATAATATATATATATATATATATATATGATGATGATGATGAAAAAATAATAATAATAATAATAATAATAATAATAATAATAATAATAAATGAACAAGAAGATGAAAGAAAACAACATTAATAATAAGCTGAATAAAAAATGTTTTGTCTTTTTTCTCCATTAAGTTCATAACACTGACCTGAATCCTACAACAATTTAGTCTATAATAATAAATACTGTGAAAATAACAACAACAACAGTAAACTGAATGAAAATTCCTCATTCTTTGACTTTAACACTCATACAAGAATATTATTGGTTCTTCACAAATTTTTAAACACTTACCTTTAACAAGTTACGTTCTTGATTAACAGTGACAAATTTAACTGCTTTGGCTACAGGTGTTTGTGTAAGAACAGAACATCCCCAAGTCATCACTGCAGGAAACAGTTTCATATCCTCTGTAAAGGAAAATAAATTTAAAATTAATTAAATATTTAAATACATAGTGTGTCATAACATATTTTAATCATTATACAAACATAATGGGACAAACAAATCAAAATAAAACAATTCAGATGATATCTGTAACATAATAAGAGAAAATATTAATATATACTTAAAAAGAATAATAAAAAAAATAAAAACAAAAGAACTGTAGATGATATCTGTAACATAATAAGAGAAAATATTAATATATACTTAAAAAGAATAATAAAAAAATAAAAACAAAAGAACTGTAACTGAATAAGAGTAAAACTACAAATGTTAATGGTAAGCAAAAAAATAAAAAGATAAATAAATAAATTTATAAATAAATACATAAGATTAAAGCAGATCCATTAACATGGTATCAGTCTGTTAATTAACATTCAATTAATTATTTTCATTTTCTTTGTGTGTGTGTGTCTGTGTGTGTGTGTGTGTGTGTGTGTGTGTGTGTTATTTCAAATGTGGAAGAACTGATTTCAGTTCAGACAGTGATATAAAACATCATTATGTTTGCATGTTATCTCATAATAATACCACAAATAGGATTGTTTTTTAAAAATAACATTCAATAGTATACATGCAGGTACATATATTAGTGTGTATGTTATGCATATGATATATAGTTATATTTACATAATTCTGTGTATGTGAGTTAACTAACCCTGCAGGTTTAAAGTGATGATCACTGGAATGCCGAAAGAAATATAAATCAGATTAAATAAACACTTAAATAAACAGAGACATTTTTTAAATACATGTGTTTATACACACAAGTAATGGCTGCGTATACTGACATACATTATCACTGAAGTCTGCTGTATTTGTCACAGTAGTATGAAGCAGGGTGTATACGGTTGTAATGACCTCAGCTGACATTATAACTCCGCCCCCAAAAGGGATGTAACTCTATCACTGCTCGGTTACACAAGCTTAAAACAATGGCGGACGAATCGCTTACACAATCTGCCGGTGAATTTCTCTCTGGATTATTTAAGAGATACCACTATATCTTTGAAAAGCTGTCAGTAAGGATTCAGGTAGTTTAGTGAAGATTACATTGTTAACATGCTTTTGAATGATGACGGCACCAGTTTTACGTCAGTTAAATCGGACCGGTCGTTGAAGAAAAGCGAAAAACCTCATGAGATCCACGTGGATAAGAGCCCGACGGTGATATCTTGTGTTCATTGTTTTTGTCTGGCAGGGTAAGTAAGAACATAATTAATGATTTTATTTACATTTGGGAGTTTTCAAAAGTGGATGCAGACATTTCAAAGTAAGTAGCTGGCAAGCCTTTACAACCAAAATGTTTAAGTTTCATGATATACGGACTGTTAGTCAACTATTCCATAAACTTGATAAAGGATTATAAAACTTCAAGTCTGAATTATTCATTGATTACGTCTGGAATAATTAAAAAAAAATAATAATAATAAATGCCAGCAAGGTAGAAATGGTTTACTGTATTACTTGTAAATATTTAATTGTTTAAATCAGGTAATAAATTATATTATAAGATACTTAGATAGTGATTTAAATTTCTTCTCAGTTTCCCTTCCTTTTTTCATTTACTAATTGTCATATTTCATTTATTTATTTACATTTTTTCTTTGTTTTATTTTGCTTCTTCTTATTACTACTGCAACTTTTTATTATTAATTTGTTAATTTATTATTATTATTATTATTATTATTATCATTGTTTTAATCTTTATGATTATTTTTCATATTCTTCTTCAAATCATTACTCATGTTTATTTATTTTTCACGTTGTTCATGCCAGATTTCATCACTGGCAGAGATCTGCAGAAAGTATATGGAGAAAATGTTCCAAATGAATTTAAAGAACCATTTTATGAAAAATCAGATGTGAGTGAAATATTTTATAATTTTTTTATCTTTCAAGATTTATGTTCTAATTATTAAAGTTATTATATGCTCTGTTGTTTTGTTTTAATTATCTCTAGTGTCTTACTTTTTATAAACCTTAGAATTATTTCATCAAAAATAGAAAAATTAAATTATCAGAAAATTGTCAATTAAGAGATTTGTGTTTCCTCTCATGACACTTTTTTCTATGGTACAGTTCAGCTAGTCATTAATGGAATAAAATAAAAAATATATTATTGCATGACTCTTTGAAAACAAATTATCTCATTTCTTCATAACACATGTTTAAGACAAAAGGAAAAATACAATGCTATATTTATATGTTGTTAAATAAAACATTAATTCCTTGTTTTTCTCATTAACATGTAACATTATACTTATTTAATCAGTAATAGATGAAAATGTGTATAGTTAATTATTATTGTTGTTGAATATCGCTATTTTTACTATTATTACTATTATTACAACTAGTACTACTACTATTACTACTACTACTCTACTACTACTGTTGTTGTTATGGTTATTATTGTTTTTTATTTTTTTATCATCATGATTATTATTGATATTATTGCTATTATGATGATGATGATGATATGTTGCTGTGTTGCAGGGTAATCTCTAATCAAGTCTGGTATCAAGTGATGTGTAGTCTGTGTTAGAATGTTTTCAGAAACCTCTCAGCAGTGACACAGTATGTAACTATGTTTGTATGTATGTGTGTGTGAGAGAGAGAGAAAGAGAGATAGAGGTAATGTGTATATATGTGTGAGAGAGAGAGAGAGATATTGTGTCTGTGTGTGTATCTCTGTCTTGGTCAATTTCATACATAAATAAAAATCACTGAAATATCAACAAATGGAGATTGATAAAAATATCATGCTGTTATTAAAATTACTAAACTTTATATTTACTATTGGTGTTAAATATTTTTTGTAGATCACTGAAGTGTTATTCAGGTGCTGTCTAGAAAGGGAATTTACATCATGGAGAAGGATGAATCAGCTGTTACAGAAACCATTCTCATGTAGTCTGCACCATTCTCAGTTGTGAGTTTATTTTATTTTTGTGTCTTAGAGAGTAAAATAAATTTTGTAACAGTTCTTTATTCATTATAAAACAGTATAATGATAATCAGTGAGTGATCTGTCATTGTTTTGTAAATTATTTTTATTATTATCATTATAAAGATTATTTATAGCTGTTTATTTATTATCTGTGTTATTATTTTATTCATTGTCATTTTTTTCAGAATGCACATATTCCTCTAATTGATGTGCTGATGATGACATAAACCAGTGAAGTTGTTTCAGCAGAACATGCTGTCCAAGCCATCAGGTAAGCTGTAGTTTTTATTTATATTTACATTTATATTTACATTTGCATTTACATTTATATTTTATTGACATTTTTTGTTTGTTTATTAAATACATAAATTAAATTTAAAAAAATAAGAAATTGAAAACCTCTTTTACTTTGTTAAAGTTTATTTATTTGGTTCAGATAGTTTTTTGGAAAGTATCACTGTATGATCAATTGTATTTCAGTTCAGAGGTCAATGACAATCTGTATTTAAAAGCTTTGATTGTTCTACTTTGAATATTAAATGATTGATGCATTTGAATGTAGAGAGAGAGAGAGAGAGAGAAAACAAAAGGGTGCATATTTTTGTATAATTTCTAATATAATGTAATGAGACCTCAGTCTTTACATTCAGCATATTAGTGAGGTTTAGCATAGATGTAATCTGCTCACATATCTGATTGCATACTGACTTAGTATGAGTCATGTCCATAACTCACTTTCAGTTTAGCTTCCATGTAAAGAGCAAAGCTTGTATTGTGTCAGATAAAGGAAGGGAAGTAACTGCAGCTCTAGAACTTATAAACACTTTATTTGGATATATAATATATGCACATTTGGTTAAAACATGTTCAGTATTTATGTTGCCTAGTTAACAAACATTAAAGAAAATCATAAAAACAAGACTCATCCTTTATAATGTTTCAAAACATTGCTGTACGTAAACACATACATATAGGCTTGTCCCATATCAAGAAAATCAGTATGTGAAATTTACGTCTGTGCTAAACCTCTCTATTGAACATGTAATTTTAAAACTTTCAGTTGAATTACAACTTTTAACACAACCAGTGAACTTCCATCAGACACTGAGGTCACAGTTGTTTTCTGGTTAAATAAAGTTTGTACTGCTGCCATTGCAAAAGAGAACAATTCTGAGCTGGTGAATTTGAGTTTGTTTTCTTACATATTTCTCATTATTCTGAAACTAATGAAGTTTAATTTAATTTAATATATGAAGATGCAGTTTGTATATAACTTATCAGTAAGTGATCATGCAAACACATATACATGCACTTACACACATATTACACACATACATATTTGTGTAAATGTGATTATTTTGTTGTAAATGTTTATTTCTATATTATAAAACAAAAGAAGCAACTTCATATTTCATCAGTATTTTAAAATGTTTAACTTTCCTGTTACCAGACTGGAACTGCCAGCCCTTCACACAGTGTCACTGTTCCTGTGATGACAGACATACTAAAAGATGTAGAGACGGATGTACAGTTCCTATTGTCTGAAGTTTCTATTGTCTGCAGTCTCTCAGTTTTCATGGTTTGTTTTAGAACAGTTTTTGCAAATAAAATAATAAATGAGATGGTAATTTTAAAATTTAGCATATATTAAATTGCTGAAAGTTAATATCTGATTAAGAGAGGCATTGTCTGAGGGTCTTTTTTTTTAAATTTCATAATCGACAAATTTTATTTTAGTATTAGATCTGTTTTTTAAACATTTTTTGAATATGATCTAAATTGAAAATCTCTCTCTCTCTCTCTCTCTCTTCTATAAATTTTAGATTTAAATACTAAACCTTTATTATTATTTATTTATTTTTCAGATACATGTTAGGAAGATGGGTTAGGATTAGTTAATTCTTTTATGTAATCTATGCCTCATCTCAAAACATTCTGTGATCAGCATCTTACCAAAACTTTGTCAGCCTTCACTCACAGAGGATCTCTGTAAACACGAGATGTACAAGAAAACCTGTCAGCCTTTCTCACAGAGCTGATCTTCTGTAAACACGAGATAGCTTACAAGAAAACCTGTCAGCCTTTCTCACAGAGCTGATCTTCTGTAAACATGAGATAGCATACAAGAAAACCTGTCAGCCTTTCTCACAGAGCTGATCTTCTGTAAACACGAGATAGCGTACAAGAAAACCTGTCAGCCTTTCTCACAGAGCTGATCTTCTGTAAACATGTGATAGCATACAAGAAACCCTGTCAGCCTTTCTCACAGAGCTGATCTCCTGTAAACACGAGATAGTGTACAAGAAAACCTGTCAGACTTTCTCACAGAGCTGATCTTCTGTAAACACAAGATAGCCTACAAGAAAACCTGTCAGCCTTTCTCACAGAGCTGATCTTCTGTAAACACAAGATAGCCTACAAGAAACCCTGTCAGCCTTTCTCACAGAGCTGATCTGTAAACACGAGATAGCGTACAAGAAAACCTGTCAGCCTTTCTCACAGAGCTGATCTTCTCGATTCAAATGATAAAACTGACAGAGACAGGACAGCTTCTGAATGGGCAGGAAGCAGAAAGTAAGTTTTGTCAGAGTTTTTAATTATGATTCAGAATTTTTGTTAAACAAAATTGACTTTCCAAGTAATTGTATTATATCTTTTATTATTTCAGTTTATGAAATAGTTTATTGTACTGGAAAATTAGGATTTGTAAAACTCAGTTTTAGTGTGTATACTTATGTAAATACTTTTTTTTATTTAAAATGGATGATTTCGGGTTTTAAAAGATCCTTGTATAATAGTCAGATACTAACAAAGAAAGTTAATATTAAAGGAATATTTAAGTGAGTGCATTTCAGTTAAATTTTACAAATCTTACAGAATCAGTTTTGTCTCAGATCATCAGCAGAAAAATTCAAATATGTGTACAAATTAAATGAACTGTCACACTTGTTGAGAATATAATAAATTATGTAATATTTGTATCATGTTATTTTTTTGTTTCTATTTACAATTATGTAGCTTTGCTATACATTTTGTCACCCATATCAAGACACTTTGTAATAAAAGTGAATAAATACTGTTTGTATTATTTTTTTTCAAATACCTTGAACCTCAAAGGCCATTTGTGCAAATCATGGTTAAGTAAACCTAGATTTAACTTAATTCCACTTTTTTTTAAATTCATTATTATATTTAAAAAAAAAACAAAAAAGGAAAAGAAAATAATAATAATAATAAAATATCTTATTCAGTGTATTCAATATTTTATTTAAATACAGCATCTATCACATTTAAGCAACATCCTTCTTATGATAAATAAATAATAATAATAATAAATAAATTGGAGAAAAAGGAACCATTCTGTAATAAAATTTGATATCCATTTTGTGATATGTAGTAATATATTAAGGTTAGCAACATACATGGTATTTGATATACTGGAGTAGAGTTTAGATGATCTGATGAACTTGGTTTCCATGATCAAACCTCCTCAGTGGACCTGATTACTGATGTAACACAACAAAGTAAAGGTCTCTGAAACACCAACCCCCTCAAAATTGTGCACCCAGTAATTTAGAATTTATGTCATGTCACCGAACTGTAATCAGACATGGTGTGAAGTTTCACTGTGTGAACCAAACAACAAGTGAGGTAACTCATAACTCAGAATTGGTCTATTTGCACATGAATAATGCATGCCTTAATATATTAATTCAGAATGGTCTACTTTGATTATAAAAAGATAACAAAATAAAGCAGAAATTTTTCAAACCATGTATTTCGACATAATTTCACATGAATATATATTTAAATAGTTGAAATACAGAATTTATATTTAATAAATGGAATATAAACTTATTTCTGTAAAGTTATCATTTTAACTTTATTTAT
>CM022677.1:2248594-2289997 GCA_012295275.1 Chrysomallon squamiferum
AATAACAGAGTTCTGATATAAAGGCTGTATATAAATAAGAATAAAAATGAATAATTAATAATATCTCTGTACTTTTTTAATATTACTGGTTATCATGATTCATATATGTAGAATGATTACATTTACAGTGAATCATTAATGTCATGTTAAAAGTTTTTTAAATATTAATATTTCTTAAGTATAAAACTAAATTTATGAATAGAAATTGTACAAAGAGAAATTCCTCTATGAAAGTTCTTCACTGGCAATTAAAGGATGTTTTATATGCAACATGAGAAATCATGAATGAACATAGCATATAATAATAATTATTCAAATAATATATATATATATATATATATATATATATATATGATGATGATGATGATGATAATAATAATAATAATAATAATAATAATAATAATAGATGAACAAGAAGATGAAAGAAAACAACATTAATAATAAGCTGAATAAAAAATGTTGTGATTTTTTTTCTCCATTAAGTTCATAACACTGACCTGAATCCTACAACAATTTAGTTTATAATAATAAATACTGTGAAAATAACAACAACAACAGTAAACTGAATGAAAATTCCTCATTCTTTGATTTTAACACTCATACAAGAATATTATTGGATCTTCACAAATTTTTAAACATTTACCTTTAATGAGTTACGTCCTTGATTAACAGTGACAAATTTAACTGCTTCAGTTACAGGTGTTTGTGTAAGAACAGAACATCCCCAAGTCATCACTGCAGGAAACAGTTTTATATCCTCTGTAAAGGAAAATAAATTTAAAATTAATTAAATATTTAAATACATAGTGTGTCATAACATATTTTAATCATTATACAAACATAATGGGACAAACAAATCAAAATAAAACAATTCAGATGATATCTGTAACATAATAAGAGAAAATATTAATATATACTTAAAAAGAAAATAAAAAAATAAAAAAAAAATAGAAAAACATAAAAAGAAAATGTTATATGTAGATGATAAAAAAATAAAACAAAAGAACTGTAACTGATTAAGAGAAAAACTACAAATGTTAATGGTAAGCAAAAAAATAAAAAGATAAATAAATAAATTTATAAATAAATACATAAGATTAAAGCAGATCCATTAACATGGTATCAGTCTGTTAATTAATATTGATACAACATTCAATTAATTATTTTCATTTTCTGTGTGTGTGTGTGTGTGTGTGTGTGTGTCTGTGTGTGTGTTATTTCAAATGTGGAAGAACTGATTTCAGTTCAGACACTGAGACAGTGATATAAAACATCATTATGTTTGCATGTTATCTCAAAACCTATAATAATACCACAAATAGGATTGTTTTTAAAAATAACATTCAATAGCATACTTGCAGGTACATATATTAGTGTGTATGTTATGCATATGATATATAATTATATTTACATAATTCTGTGTATGTGAGTTAACTAACCCTGCAGGTTTAAAGTGATGATCACTGGAATGCCGAAAGAAATATAAATCAGATTAAATAAACACTTAAATAAACAGAGACATTTTTTAAATACATGTGTTTATACACACAAGTAATGGCTGCGTATACTGACATACATTATCACTGAAGTCTGCTGTATTTGTCACAGTAGTATGAATCAGGATGTATACGGTTGTAATGACCTCAGCTGACATTATAACTCCGCCCCCAAAAGGGATGTAACTCTATCACTGCTCGGTTACACAAGCTTAAAACAATGGCGGACGAATCGCTTACACAATCTGCCGGTGAATTTCTCTCTGGATTATTTAAGAGATACCACTATATCTTTGAAAAGCTGTCAGTGAGGATTCAGGTAGTTTAGTGAAGATTACATTGTTAACATGCTTTGGAATGATGACGGCACCAGTTTTACGTCAGTTAAATCGGACCGGTCGTTGAAGAAAAGCGAAAAACCTCATGAGATCCACGTGGATAAGAGCCCGACGGTGATATCTTGTGTTCATTGTTTTTGTCTGGCAAGGTAAGTAAGAACATAATTAATGATTTTATTTACATTTGGGAGTTTTCAAACGTGGATGCAGACATTTCAAAGTAAGTAGCTGGCAAGCCTTTACAACCAAAATGTTTGATGATTTACGGACTGTTAGTCAACTATTCCATAAACTTGATAAAGGATTATAAAACTTCAAGTCTGAATTATTCATTGATTACGTCTGGAATAATTAAAAATAAAATAAAATAAAATAAATGCCAGCAAGGTAGAAATGGTTTACTGTATTACTTGTAAATATTTAATTGTTTAAATCAAGTAATAAATTATATTATAAGATACTTAGATAGTGATTTAAATTTCTTCTGTTTCCCTTCCTTTTTTCATTTACTAATTGTCATATTGTCTTTGTCTTTGTTTTAGTTTGCTTCTTCTTATTACTACTGCAACTTTTTATTATTAATTTGTTAATTTATTATTATTATTATTATTATTATTATTATTATTATTATCATTGTTTTAATCTTTATGATTATTTTTCATATTCTTCTTCAAGTCATTACTCATATTTATTTATTTTTCACGTTGTTCAGGCCAGATTTCATCATTGGCAGAGATCTGCAGAAAGTATATGGAGAAAATGTTCCAAATTAATTTAAAGAACCATTTTATGAAAAATCAGATGTGAGTGAAATATTTTATAATTTTTTTATCTTTCAAGATTTATGTTCTAATTATTAAAGTTATTATATGCTCTGTTGTTTTGTTTTAATTATCTCTAATGTCTTACTTTTTATAAACCTTAGAATTATTTCATCAGAAATAGAAAAATTAAATGATCTGAAAATTGTCAATTAAGAGATTTGTGTTTCCTCTCATGACACTTTTTTCTATGGTACAGTTCAGCTAGTCATTAATGGAATAAAATTAAAAATATATTATTGCATGATTCTTTGAAAACAAATTATCTCATTTCTTCATAACACATATTTAAGACAAAAGGAAAAATACAATGCTATATTTATATGTTGTTAAATAAAACATTAATTCCTTGTTTTTCTCATTAACATGTAACATTATACTTATTTAATCAATAATAGATGAAAATCTGTATAGTTAATTATTATTTTTGTTGAATATCACTATTTTTACTATTATTACTATTATTACAACTAGTACTACTACTATTACTACTACTATTGTTGTTGTTATGGTTATTATTTTTTTTATTTTTTCATCATCATGATTATTATTGATATTATTGCTATTATGATGATGATGATGTTATGTTGCTGTGTTGCAGGGTAATCTCTAATTGACAGTCTGGTGTCAAGTGATGTGTAGTCTGTGTTAGAATGTTTTCAGAAACCTCCCAGCAGTGACACGGTATGTAACTATGTTAGTTTGTATGTATGTGTGTGTGAGAGATATATATATTGTTTGTATGTTTGTGTGTGTGAGAGAGAGAGAAAGAGAGATAGAGGTAATGTGTATATATGTGTGAGAGAGAGAGAGAGATATTGTGTCTGTGTGTGTATCTCTGTCTTGGTCAATTTCATACATAAATAAAAATCACTGAAATATCAACAAATGGAGATTGATAAAAATATCATGCTGTTATTAAAATTACTAAACTTTATATTTACTATTGGTGTTAAATATTTTTTGTAGGTCACTGAAGTGTTATTCAGGTGCTGTCTAGAAAGGGAATTTACATCATGGAGAAGGATGAATCAGCTGTTACAGAAACCATTCTCATGTAGTCTGCACCATTCTCAGTTGTGAGTTTATTTTATTTTTGTGTCTTAGAGAGTAAAATAAATTTTGTAACAGTTCTTTATTCATTATAAAACAGTATAATGATAATCAGTGAGTGATCTGTCATTGTTTTGTAAATTATTTTTATTATTATCATTATAAAGATTATTTATAGCTGTTTATTTATTATCTGTGTTATTATTTTATTCATTGTCATTTTTTTCAGAATGCACATATTCCTCTAATTGATGTGCTGATGATGACTTAAACCAGTGAAGTTGTTTCAGCAGAACATGCTGTCCAAGCCATCAGGTAAGCTGTAGTTTTTATTTATATTTACATTTACATTTACATTTATATTTTATTGACATTTTTTGTTTGTTTATTAAATACATAAATTAAATTTAAAAAAATAAGAAATTGAGAACCTCTTTTACTCTGTTAAAGTTTATTTATTTAGTTCAGATAGTTTTTTGGAAAGTATCACTGTATGATCAATTGTATTTCAGTTCAGAGGTATTTAAAAGCTTTGATTGTTCTATTTTATATTAAATGATTGATGCATTTGAATGTATGAGAGAGAGAGAGAGAAAAAGGGTGCATATTTTTGTATAATTTCTAATATAATGTAATGAGACCTCAGTCTTTACATTCAGCATATTAGTGAGGTTTAGCATAGATGTAATCTGCTCACATATCTGATTGCATACAGACTTAGTATGAGTCATGTCCATAACTCACTTTCAGTTTAGCTTCCATGTAAAGAGCAAAGCTTGTATTGTGTCAGGTAAAGGAAGGGAAGTAACTGGAACTCTAGAACTTATAAACACTTTATTTGGATATATAATATATGCACATTTGGTTAAAGCATGTTCAGTATTTTTGTTGCCTAGTTAACAAACATTAAAGAAAATCATAAAAACAAGACTCACCTTTATAATGTTTCAAAACATTGTTATACACAAACACATACATATAGGCTTGTCCCATATCAAGAAAATCAGTATGTGAAAGTTAAGTCTGTGCTAAACCTCTCTATTGAACATGTAATTTTAAAACTTTCAGTTGAATTACAACTTTTAACACAACCAGTGAACTTCCATCAGACACTGAGGTCACAGTTGTTTTCTGGTTAAATAAAGTTTGTACTGCTGCCATTGCAAAAGAGAACAATTCTGAGCTGGTGAATTTGAGTTTGTTTTCTTACATATTTCTCATTATTCTGAAACTAATGAAGTTTAATTTAATTTAATATATGAAGTTGCAGTTTGTAGATAACTTATCAGTAAGTGATCATGCAAACACATATACATGCACTTACACACATATTACACACATACATATTTGTGTAAATGTGATTATTTTGTTGTAAATGTTTATTTCTATATTATAAAACAAAAGAAGCAACTTCATATTTCATCAGTATTTTAAAATGTTTAACTTTCTTTTTACCAGACTGGAACTGCCAGCCCTTCACACAGTGTCACTGTTCCTGTGATGACAGACATACTAAAAGATGTAGAGACGGATGTACAGTTCCTATTGTCTGAAGTTTCTATTGTCTGCAGTCTCTCAGTTTTCATGGTTTGTTTTAGAACAGTTTTTGCAAATAAAATAATAAATGAGATGGTAATTTTAAAATTTAGCATATATTAAATTGCTGAAAGTTAATATCTGATTAAGAGAGGCATTGTCTAAGGGTCTTTTTTTTAAATTTCATAATCGACAAATTCGTATTTTAGTATTAGATCTGTTTTTTCTTTTGCTTTTGAATATGATCTAAATTGAAAATCTCTCTCTCTCTCTCTCTCTCTCTCTCTCTCTCTCTCTCTCTCATATTATTAAATACTAATTGCTTTATTTATTATTTATTTATTTTTCAGATACATGTTAGGAAGATGGGTTAGGATTAGTTAATTCTTTATGTAATCTATGCCTCATCAAAACATTCTGTGATCAGCATCTTACCATCAATTTTGTGATAGCATACAAGAAAACCTGTCAGCCTTTCTCACAGAGCTGATCTTCTGTAAACACGAGATAGCGTACAAGAAAACCTGTCAGCCTTTCTCACAGAGCTGATCTTCTGTAAACACGAGATAGCATACAAGAAAACCTGTCAGCCTTTCTCACAGAGCTGATCTTCTGTAAACATGAGATAGCATACAAGAAAACCTGTCAGCCTTTCTCACAGAGCTGAAACACTGTACAAGAAAACCTGTCAGACTTTCTCACAGAGCTGATCTCCTGTAAACACGAGATAGCGTACAAGAAAACCTGTCAGCCTTTCTCACAGAGCTGATCTTCTGTAAATATGAGATAGCGTACAAGAAAACCTGTCAGACTTTCTCACAGAGCTGATCTTCTGTAAACACGAGATAGCGTACAAGAAAACCTGTCAGACTTTCTCACAGAGCTGATCTTCTGTAGACACGAGATATTATACAAGAAAACCTGTCAGACTTTCTCACAGAGCTGATCTCCTGTAAACATGAGATAGCGTACAAGAAAACCTGTCAGACTTTCTCACAGAGCTGATCTTCTGTACACACAAGATAGTGTACACAAAAAACCTGTCAGCCTTTCTCACAGAGCTGATCTTCTCGATTCAAATGATAAAACTGACAGAGACAGGACAGCTTCTGAATGGGCAGGAAGCAGAAAGTAAGTTTTGTGAGAGTTTTTAATTATGATTCAGAATTTTTGTTAAACAAAATTGACTTTCCAAGTAATTGTATTATATCTTTTATTATTTCAGTTTATGAAATAGTTTATTGTACTGGAAAATTAGGATTTGTAAAATTCAGTTTTAGTGTGTATACTTATGTAAATACTTTTTTTTATTTAAAATGGATGATTTCAGGTTTTAAAAGATCCTTGTATAATAGATACTAACAAAGAAAGTTAATATTAAAGGAATATTTAAGTGAGTGCATCTCAGTTAAATTTTACAAATCTTACATCAGACAGTTTATATTGCAAGGTTTATTATTATTTTTACTAATTTCAGCTTCTCACAGTGGTAATGGGAGGTCAGATGTCACAAAACACCAAGTAACCATTAGCAACACAACAAAACAGCTTTCACAAAACTGAGTGAAGATTCATGAGTACTCCAGAACTAAACAAATCAAACTCTACTCTGTAAGTATTCACTTTATTCACTTTGTTAAGTTTGTAGCAATGGATAGACTGGCTCAGTGGTTAGAGTTTGTTGGGTTCTAGTGTCAGTCCTACATGGAGGACTAATAAAGTTATTTACCAATCTAGCCACTGATCTGTGACTGATATTGCTAACATCAAGTTATATGTTTTGTTTTCTGTGGAAAGAGTTATATTAAAAACAGATTTTTAGTTTCTTGTTTAAAATGGGTATCAGTTCTTTTTCATTAGCTGTTTTGTTGTTTATCTTTTAAAATGGAAAGGACTAGTAAAAACAAGATGTTTATGTTCTTAAATAAAATATTTCTTCTTTATTTCATATTTGGTATATTTTAGCAAACATTTATATTTATCAATAATCAGGTTATAATATTATATTTTTCAAAGATGCTGATTTGTTTTTTGATTCATAATTTACATTTATATTTTGTTAAACCTCTTTATGTTTGTTTTTTTACTTTCTCAGACTCACAGCACAAAACAGACAAGTGTTGTTACCTAAAGTTCAGAATGGGACACACACAGACAGACAGCAGAACAGACAGAGAAGTTTCTAAACAAACAGGTATGAAAAAAACACACATTAATTCAGTTGTTTAACTATCAATTTACATTCTTCTCAGTTTTTGTGTTGCGTGTATTCTCAATACAGAGTAAGAAAAGCAGATTAGTACAAGGAAAGTCTGCAGTAATAAGTAAAGTAATTGTAGTGTACAAATATACTGATAACTTAGAATACAATAATAAGTAAAGTAATTGTAGTATACAAATATACTGATAACTTAGAATACAATAATAAGTAAAGTAATTGTAGTATACAAATATACTGATAACTTAGAATACAATAATAAGTAAAGTAATTGTAGTATACAAATATACTGATAACTTAGAATACAGTAATAAGTAAAGTAATTGTAGTGTACAAATATACTGATAACTTAGAATACAGTAATAAGTAAAGTAATTGTAGTGTACAAATATACTGATAACTTAGAATACAGTAATAAGTAAAGTAATTGTAGTATACAAATATACTGATAACTTAGAATACAGTAATAAGTAAAGTAATTGTAGTGTACAAATATACTGATAACTTAGAATACAATAATAAGTAAAGTAATTGTAGTGTACAAATATACTGATAACTTAGAATACAGTAATAAGTAAAGTAATTGTAGTGTACAAATATACTGATAACTTAGAATACAATAATAAGTAAAGTAATTGTAGTATACAAATATACTGATAACTTAGAATACTTCATTATTTCCATTCTTCCATTAGCATTGTTTCAGTCTTGTATCTGGTGTCTACATTCAATAAATTTTCTTTATCTTATGATTTTTTCTTCTTATTATTATTTGTTTATTTATTTGTTATTCCTTTACTTCTACATTTGTTTTCTATCATAACATTATTAATCCATACAAAAAGCTGTTAATCCATACAACACACTGAGGATTTTTTTTTTTTTTTTTTAACTCTAATTTACTCAGTCTTTTAGGTTTACTTTTACAGTAGGTCCATTATAGCATCACATATATTCATTAAGTTCAACTTTTATAAGTAAAATTAGACAATTTTATCATCCATTAGTTTAAAGCATGTTTATCATTTCTTCATCCACATCTGTTTTCATCATCTATATTAAACTTTATTTTTTTACTTAAACAAATTCTTGTTTTTTGTTTCAGCATTTTATTTTTTTATTATTATTATTATTTTTATTAGTAGTAGTAGTATCATCATCATCATTATCATCAATCATCATCATTATCATTATTATTATTAATGTTTACACTTATTTTCTATCATAATATCATTAATCCACACAAAAGGCTCTAATAAGACTGAGTATGTCAGCATTTTACACTAATTTACTCAGTCTGTGACGTTTACTTTTACATTTCTCATATTTTCTGATCATACAGATAAATTAAAAAAAAAAAAATGAAACAAAATGTCTTCATTTTAATCCTCTTCATCATCATCCTTATTATTATCACATTATTACAGGACTGTAATATCTTAAATTATCTTTCTGGTTAAATTTTATTTTTAATCTTTATTTGCAGGTTGTGTTTTTGTTAAATTAGCTTGCTCACCTGGTTATTAATTTTCATGTTTTAAAATCTCTGCTAATTATTTTTGTCTAAACTAAATTAAGCCATTGCTTAATTAAATGGAGCAGAAATATTGAAATCTGTTTTTCTTAGATCTTTAAGCTTTAGCAGGAATTATTCTTTCATTATATTTGATTTTCTTATTACTGTTTGTTTTTAAAAGATGCATAGTTTTTATAAGTGATTTGTTTTTTGTTTATTTTTATTTTATTCAAATTGCAATAAATTTTTAAGTTTTTGTAAGAGAATTATCTTTCTGATCTGATCTAACTGATAGATAATTGTTATTTATTGTTAGAAAGTTGTAGAAATATCTGAGAGGGGAAGTTGCAGAGTTAAATCTATCAAGTATGTGTGAGTGTCTATAACTTTTATTTTATGTTGTTGTTATTACTGAAAAACAATCAGCATTAGTTACTTCAGAATTTTATATGTAATGTAATTATATTTGTTTTACTTTTTATACATTATTGCCATCTTAATACAATTTATTTTTCTGTTTATTGATTTATGGTGTATTTAAAGATATTTTTATTGATCAACTTATTTTATTTATTTTTATTGATTTATTGATTTATTTATTTGCTTGTTTGTTTGTTTATCTAGGAGCTGGCTGAGTCTGATGTTAAACACTTTGTAATTCTGTTCTGTGACGGAGGATGTCAGTACAAGGCTTTGTGTTCTTTCACAGCAGAAACTGATGAATTATCTAAATTTGTGGTGTGGGACCTGAAGAAATACCCAATAAAATGATTCATAGGTTTTATAAGTAAGTACATATTTAATATTTTATAAATAGTTTTGGTTATTTTTACACATTTTTATATCAATGAAATGATTTATAGGTTTTATAAGCAAGTACATATTTAATATTTTTTATTTCATACTAAATATTACCACGAATACAGAGTCTTGAAAAGGAAGTGTATTTTTATATTATTTTAAATCTGTCTTCATCTTTATAAATTTGTACATTCATCAACATGCAACTCATTAATATAATAAATGCTTTAGCAAATAATGTTTTTACTAGTTAGTTATTTATTATTATGTTTTTTAATATAAAATGATGCCATTTTTGTTAAATATCAATACTGACTAAGTGAAATGTAGGTGTTTTTGACAAGATTTAAATATTTGTACATGTCAGTGAAAAAAAGGGTATAGCCTATAACAAGACGTTAATCAATATACTTTAGTGGATAACAGTGAAAATAAAAAATGTATAACTATATAATTTCTTATACTTAAAATTCAATTTCTTTTCTTTTTTTCTTTTTTTGTAATTTATTAATTATCTCACTGAAATGAACTCTTAAGATTAAAATATTTCAAAAAGAATTTAAGAATGTTTCTGTGATAAGGAATTACTTAATACTAATGAGTTATTGTTTTATTTATTTATAAATTAATTAATATTATTTTGTTTTTCTCACAGATATAGTTATGTGGCTAAAAGTTTCACTGATATCAACCAAACATTTATCTGTGTCCATTGATGCTGTTGTTATTCAGAATTATCTCTGGAAGACTGGGAAACCACAGCAACATCAAAGAAAGTGTATTAGGAAGACATAGATCTCACAACACACATCACCATCATCCTGACATCATCAGCAGCTACAGCAGCAGTTGACTCTTTACATCGTTGTCTTGGTTACAATTCTAAATGACAAATGTTTCACAATACCTTGTTTCAGTTCAGGTTTAATCTGCATTTTTAAAGATACTTTAAATTCAAGTATGCTGATTTTAAATATGATAATGAAATATGATAATGAACTATGCTAATTTAAATATGCTAACTAGAACATGATAGTTTATATCAGATGATTTCAACTTTATAATAGAAATATGCCAGTGGGAAAATGTTAATTTAAATATGCCAATACAAAGATGCTTTTTTTTTCTTCTTAAAAAGCTAATTTAAAAATATGTTTATTTATTTAAATTCTTGTATATATCAAGAAATGATTAGCTTAAAATAATTAATCATTTTCAGAGCACTCAGATCTTTAATTCAGAGGATGTGAAATGAAATCTACGATGAGCCCATGATATTTCAAATCACTGTTTGTCAGATGTAGCTGCAAGTTCTGTTATGATTATTTTCAACATGATTAATTAGGCTGCATCAAAGCTTGTCCTTTTATTTTTATTTTTTTTATGGATTCAAAACTGATTTAATCCTATAAAAATGTGTAACTCTATTTTGCTTCTTAATTATAAATGACTTATTTATTTAAATAAAAAGTAATGTGTTTTATAACTATGGAATTTTCCAGTTGTCTTTCATGATGAATTTATGTTCTATAGTGCTAAATGTTAAAGAAGAGAAAATTTCAAAGTAAAACTTGTGTAAAAGTAAAGTGTATTGATTCAGATCTGAAGTTTCATTTCACTGTCATATTATTTGCATCCATAATGGATGCATAATGAATATTCATAACTACAGATTATATATAAAACACTTTATTTTTTAAAAGTATTTTAGTTACCAAGTTAGAAACTAAACCATATAGAAATCTCTAAAACATATAATTTTGAATTATTTTAGATTGATAATAATATTAAGTACATTAATCTAAAAAACAATGTTATATGTTATATAGGTGGAGAAATATTAGACTAGCTGTTTCAAAAAACGTGGTATATGTAGTTATAAGTACATAATAACAACAACAAAATAATGAAAAAAATAAATAAATAAAAAGACAAACAAACAACAGCAAATATAATCCTCTCCTTTAGGTCAGCTGGGAATAATTTAAGTGTGTGTTTTACACTGAATGTGTTGCATGAAGGAAATGTTTCTTGTAACAACCCTGCACTCTCCATGTTTACAGTTTTATGGTGTTGAACACACAGTTAAGTAGAGAACTGTACACTCCACAGTCTTTGTCACAAAGCTGATTTCAATGAGATATAAATGTTTATCATTATAACTATTAAAGTTATGGTGTTGAACACACAGTTAAGTACAGAACTGTTCACTCCACAGTCTTTGTCACAAAGCTGATTTCAATGAGATATAAATGTTTATCATTATAACTATTAAAGTTATGGTGTTGAACACACAGTTAAGTAGAGAACTGTACACTCCACAGTCTTTGTCACAAAGCTGATTTCAATGAGATATAAATGTTTATCATTATAACTATTAAAGTTAGATATTGAACAAAGTTAATGGAGAACTGTACACTCCACAGTCTTTGTCACAAAGCTGATTTCAATGAGATATAAAAATCATTATAACTATTAAAGTTATGGTGTTGGACATACAGTTAAGTAGAGAACTGTACACTAAAGAACGTTCTTTAGCTGTTTTACTTAGATGACAATTCTTATTTACCATTCTGATAACAGTGTTTACAGGTTTATAATAGGAAAGGTTAGGTTTAGGGGTAATTTAAAAAAAAAAAATAGATTTATGATTATGATTAGCAGTTTCCTCCTTAGTTAGATTTATATTTAAATATCTAGTTATATCAAAAGGCCTTTCAAATGAAACTCTTTTGATCAGTGTTAGGATACATTTTTATTGTATTTCAATAAATACTTATTTTTATCATATTGCAACAAACAAGTTTATAGCTCGGGTTAGGATGGGGTTAGGGGTAGATCTAGGACTAGGGCTAGGATCAGGCTTAGGTTTACGTTTAGATCTAGGAGTAGGTTTAGTAGCTATTTATTTGAAGAGAATTAACAAATAAAACTTTGAAATTTTTGTATCTGTATGTGTGTGTCTATGGACATATATAAATATGTATGTATGTGTGCATATATATATATATATATTAGTATATATATATATATTAGTATATACACACACACACACACACACATATATATATATATATATATATATACATACATATATACATATATGTATATAGTTTAGGATTTTGAATATTTTCTGTTGTATGTACGGCTGAACAGACTCTGCACACAGACAATATTTGTGAACGCACTGGTAGGACAAAGTCCAATCACAACCTCACAAACCCGTCAGGTGCCGCTGACAAGACTTGAACGTGTGACACCCATTCACCCGCACTCCGAAGGCGGACAACGTTACCGTATGTTTGTGTGTGTTTGTGTTCATGTATGCATATATACATATAAAATATATATGTGTGTGTGTCTGTAGATAAAGAGATGGGTAGATAAAAAAAATAGAAATATATATATAAAGAGAGAGAGAGAGACAGACAGAGACGGACAGACAGACAGAGAGAGTCCATGTCTAAAGAGCAGAATAGAAAGAAGAAAATGAAGTAGAATAGATGAGTGCACTTGCACCACTGTACTACACTGATATTATACACATTAATTATATTTCACATACAGACAGACATATAGACAGGTGAACATTGATAAACAATGTAAATAGTTTTAAAATATAAATGAAATAATGACTGAAGAATTTAATTTTTATCAGGAAAATATTTTATTGCAGTTTTGTTTTATTACACTGGAGTATGTAGAAATATATTTTAAATATCACAACTTCATTAGAAATAAACTACTTTACAAAATAAAAGAATATATATAACATGGGGGAATATTTCAAAAGTAAAATTTATTTTGTAATTTAGCATGTTTAAACTATAAAGTAATTCATAATAAAATAAATAACTTCTTTATTTATTATTATTTTCTTTAATGCAAAAGTAAAATAAACAAATTAACAAATTAAATAAAAACACTACTATAAAAAAAAAAAAAAAAAAAGTAAATAAAGTAAAGAAATTAAGTAAATCAATTACTTTAAAAAAAATATATTTTAAAGAAGAAGTAAATAAATTTATTACTTTAAATAAATAACTCATTTTCTGTTTATGTATCAGTTCGTGTAAGGAAAGAAATGTCTGTACTGCTGAGATTCATACACGTAATAGGTGAACCCATTCTCTGTGTCTGTATATATGTAATATGTATGCATATATTTATGGTTGATAACCTTTTTTTTTTTTTGCTGGCATTCTTGAAACATGGCAGAAACTTTTTTTTTTTTTTTTTTTTTCTGCTGTTGTTGTTGTTCAAATATGGATATTGTTAAAAAAAAAGCTCTAATCGTTAACCAAAATTAACTACTTTATACTTTATTTCTGTAATGTAATTTTATATATATATATAAATTATAAATTAGATATTATTTGCAGTATTTGTATTATTATTTTATTACATATATCCAGGAGTTACTTATTTTAAATTAAAACATCTTATGGCCAGTGTTCTTTCTGAGTCATCAAGTGTGGTTTATGAATGTGTGAAAACTGGTTAAATCATGTTCTTTCTGTGTTTTATGACTTACAGAAAGGATTTATATAAACGAATATCACTGAAATTTATCACATTTGTTCCATTGACAAAAGAAATGCTGCTATTAGACAAAATACAAACTATTTATTGTTCTGTACAGCTGTATTTTCAATAGATTCACTCTTCCAAGAATTTATAATAGCATCTGAAGAAATAAGAAATCAAATCTTTTGTCATAAAAGTTATTTTTGTACACAGATTATTTTAAACTGTTTATTTCCTGTTATTCTAAAATAATTAGATTCTTTGTAAAAAAAATGGGTAGATCATATCAGCATTCATGACCATACAATGTATTCATTAATGTGATTGCAACTGTAACATTTTCAATTGATTCTAAATACAGTTTTCAGTTTAGCTAGCCAAAATCTTTACTGCATTTATCTAATTTTTTTATTTTAATAATCTTTCAATAGTTTTCTTAAGTCATAAATAACATCTAATTGATAATTTATACATAAACTGGTGTTTCCAGATGAACCTTCCTTTGTGAGTCTAAAATATTAGACTCGCATTATCTTTGTAAACAGTATAATGTCCAGTGAATTTAAACTTTTTATATGGATGGTTCATTGAATTTTTTATATATTGCCTTGAAAGAATGTTGGTGTGAAATGCTTTAAGTTAAAATGGTAGAAAAACACTATTCACTCTTTATAACAGAACAATAAAAAAAATGTAAGTTGGTCTTCTTTGTACTGAACCAGTGATACTGATTTAAGCATTTCCACAGACACTTCTAGAAGATTCAGAAATAAAATGATTGAAAACTTCTTCATATAAAAATAGAAATATCACCATGTGCATAATTTTAAACTGACAAAATAATTCAAATTGCATGTTCAATGTTTAAAGATGGCTGCCTAAAGGTATCATAATTACAAAAGCGTGTATCTTAAGTTCGGATTAATATTGTAAAATACATAAGAAATTTACTCTCCTATTAAAAACAAATAATAATAAAAAATAATAAATCTGCAGGAAAATTCAGCTAACAATCACAGTGAGACTAGCATCAGCTGCAGCATCAGGCTTCTGTCATGTTTCATTGTAGTTTCAAGGGCAGCTCTCTGTTCTCTCATGATACTTAACTGAAATTCAGCTTCTCTGATATTTGCTCATTGCTTCAAGGACAAGCCTATTTTGATTAGCTTTAAGTTAATATTATGTATCAAGACATTTTTGTGTCGCCTAGCATCAGAAAAATTACATTTTGTTACTGAACTTTTAAAGTAATCTAGCCATTAATAGCAGTTTACAACTACCATTTACCTATTTAATTGTGTTAGACTTTTTTCAACTTGTTTTCTTATTACTTTTTTTTTTTTTAATGTAGAATATTAGGAAATCTTCATGAAATGCATTACAAAAAAGAAGGAATATTAATCAATATTAACAATATTAACAATATTAACAATATTTTGTTTTTCTGTCACACAGTTTCTGGTTTGTTTCCTGGCACTAGACAGATCCAGTAAAAGGCAAACAGAAGATTCTGTAATTAACTATTACTTATTATAAACTTATTTGCAGTAAACAGTAGATCCTTTGCTCCCCCTTTGAAAAATAATCATAAAGCTAAATATGTAACAATAGTTAAGAGGAGAACTGTACAAACATCTAGAAGAATATGACAGATAATGGTACCTGAAATGTGTGCATTAAGTGTATGTGAGGGATTGAACTAAAACATCCACTGTGATCTTTGGTTTCACTAAAAATACATAAACACCACTGAGGTTCAGGTTTATTTCTCGTTGTTTAGAATTAAAGTACCTGGGAGCTGGAAGACACCTGGGATGTTTATAAACACAGTCACTGAGACTATCTTAACAAAAGCAAGACAGTAGTGGTCTGTCAGTATTGTTCAGGTGTATGGGATGTTGTCACTGAGACTGTCTTAACAAAAACAAGATAGTAATGGTCTGTCAGTATTGTTCAGGTGTGTGGGATGTTGTCACTGAGACTATCTTAACAAAAACAAGACAGTAATGGTCTGTCAGTATTGTTCAGGTGTGTGGGATGTTGTCACTGAGACTATCTTAACAAAAACAAGACAGTAATGGTCTGTCAGTATTGTTCAGGTGTGTGGGATGTTGTCACTGAGACTATCTTAACAAAAACAAGACAGTAGTGGTCTGTCAGTATTGTTCAGGTGTGTGGGATGTTGTCACTGAGACTATCTTAACAAAAACAAGACAGTAGTGGTCTGTCAGTATTGTTCAGGTGTATGGGATGTTGTCACTGAGACTATCTTAACAAAAACAAGACAGTACTGGTATGTCAGTATTGTTCAGGTGTATGGGATGTTGTCACTGAGACTATCTTAACAAAAACAAGACAGTACTGGTATGTCAGTATTGTTCAGGTGTATGGGATGTTGTCACTGAGACTATCTTAACAAAAACAAGACAGTAGTGGCTGTCAGTATTGTTCAGGTGTGTGGGATGTTGTCACTGAGACTATCTTAACAAAAACAAGACAGTAGTGGCTGTCAGTATTGTTCAGGTGTGTGGGATGTTGCTACTGTGACTGGGGTGAAAGGCAGCTCAGCACAGAAGACAGAACATCTGGCAAGAGAGAGATGTTTGAGTCAATTCTATTCATTTTATTATACATTGTCTATAATATTATACTAGCATCATTAACTGAAAGAATGTAATGAACAAAGAACTTGTGTGGATTCTATGGGAGACAATCCTAACTTATTACAAATAAGAACTAAAATTTATCATCCAGCAGTGAATAAGAGGAGAAATATTTCCAAGAAAAACTCCTACAATTAACAAATCATCACATAAAAAAATAAAAAATAAAATAAAAAAATAATAAATAAATAAAAAATGAGAGGAATCAAAACAGAAACAGTTTTTATTTCAGTATTAAAAGTAGGAATCAGTAAAATGCCAAAATAAAAATATTGACATATACTATAGTTCTGGCAAAATGTCACGTTTTTCACACAAGAGTAATCCTCTTCTGATTTACAGAGAGCTCACAGGCACCTTTCTTTCTAGAGGTTCATGTCTTTTTCCTGAAAAAAAAAAAAATTAATTAATAATAATAATAATAATAATAATAATAATAATAATAATAATAATAATAATATTATTATTATTATTATTTTCAAATGAGATGATTGAAAATAAGTAAAATTCACTTCATGCAGAACCATGAGATTTGTACGAGTCTGGTTGTTTACTGATGGGGATGGGTGAGTCTGGTCATTCACTTCTAGGGGCAAGGAGTCTTATCGTCCAGTGCTGGGTTTTACTGGTCATCCATTGGCTGGGGGGGGTCTGATCATCTGCTGTTGGAGAAGGGAGAGTCTGGTGAGGGTTGTCTTCTTTCACTCTTTGGTGTGATTATCTTCGTGCTGCAGATACTGAAAGGTCTGTGTGGTCTGTCTGTACACATGAGCTGTTTCCTCTGCATCCTCCACACCCAAAATATGAGGCTGAGTGTCTGAAATGCTGGACACCTGCTAGTGACAGTTTTATATTTTTCTGACTTCCACTTGTCACTGAACAGATGTACTGAGAATGGAGTCAGATGTTCTTCTGGTGACTCCACAAGACTTTCAGAAGTGGACGATTGTCTCACTGTCATCAGTCAAGTCTTGCCTTGGTCTACATGGGCTTCTTCCCACTGAAACCAAACAACAAAGTTGAACCGGTAAGTTGCAAATACAGAATTCAGGGAATTTGCTGATTAAAATCACTGTTAGGCACACCAACCTTGACATGAGGCAAAAATAAAGCAGACTTGGCTGCAGAAACTGACTTTTCATTACCCCTGATACCAATATGACTGAGTATCTCAGAATATTAATAAGAATAATAATAATTAAAAAAAATACTAATTATGTAATAGAAATAAAATAATATAAAACACATGAAAATTGTTTTTATATCATCAAAGGACACTTTAACTATGAATGAATTCTTTATCTGAACATTATCAATGTTTGATGTAACCATGAACTGTATCATTTTGTAAAACAAAAATTACTTATTTGTGATCATAATTACATAAAAAGAGATACTACAGCAGAAGTAGATTCCCATCACAGAACTTAACCAGCTGATATGTGAAACATTTACCACCATGTTTTGGTTATTATCTCTGTTTTAAATGTAAGAAGCATAAATAAACTCAAAGGAAGGGAAACAACTGAGAATTTATAACAATAACTAAATCAGTTTAACTGTAAGAAACACAAACAAACATAAAGGAAGGGAAAGAACTGAACATTTATAACAAAAAATGTAACTGGTTCATTACTGGTTTCTGTTGACTACAAATGTTTATCTCAATAAAATAACTCGCAGTAGAAATGTGTGTCAGACATATACATTTCAAATTATATATGACCTATAAATGTAATAAACAGCTTGAAGTAGCTTTTAACTGAATGTAATTATGTGTATGTGTGTGTGTGAGTGTGTAAAAAGAAACATCACAGCATCTTACTTGAGATTATGTCTTCTTCACTCATTCCCATCAGAAATGATCACTGTAATCATCAGAGCTGTCATGTTGTGGTGTAACAAGACTTTGTCCTTGTGTGCTTGCTGCTCCTTACAAGTCTGATCCTCATCTGACCCAGTCTGAACTGTTTTGTTACAGTATTGTTCTAAACCCAGGATCTAAGAAAAATATCTTTCATAACAGCAACATACATGAACACTGATCTTATATAAAAGCCAAAAAGAAAGAGAAAAAAAAAGAAATGTTTGATATAAATACCTCTAGTGGGTCATCCAAATGTCACATCACAATTCAACTCTGGATAAGGAATTTCAATAAATGATTTTTTCACTTTTTATACATTGCAAAAGTATAATGAAGAAATATGAGAATTATTACAAGTTATTACAATATTTATATAGAACAACAACTACAAAAGAAACCCAACAACATAGAAACAAATGCGAATATTAAGAATGTGCACATGATCTGCTGATGAAACCAGGTTACAAATAGAAAAAATAATACTTTATTGTAAATTGGAAGTTTTATTATAACAATTAGTGAGAACATATTCACACAAACTAAGTTTAACTCAATTACTGACACATGTAAGAACATAAAGAGAAAGAACTTTACCTACACAAATTAATGTGTCAAACAGTTTCAAGATTCTAACCTAAAATATATTAGAAAAACAACATGAAACACACACACACACACACACACAACCAACCACTCCTTGAAAAAACTTGCCTTATCAGACACATCTACATCAGCTTCCATCTGCAGTAGTGACCAGTCACTTTCAATTTACCTAAACACAGAACAGATTAAGATACTGCAATATCAGTGTCAAACTAATGTTATGTAAGAATGAGTTATTTTGTAATCTCTTCAGGTAGTAAAATAAGCTACTTTGTACTATGGATTAGACCAATGACAACTTACAGTAAAACCCCCTTCTGCCCTGAAATTGAGTTTTGTGACACAAATGTCTCTGCAGTTCCTAAGACTATTCACTACTATCGCTTAGTCTACATGTACTGATTTATGTCACGGCTTTTAGTTCTGTCTGTAAAATGAAGATTAATGTTGCCAATGACAACTTATAGTTACACCCCCTAGTAAATACCCTACTGCCCTTGAACCAAGAATTGTGATGTAAATGTCTATGCATTTTCTAAATTCACTCTTATTATGGATTAGTCTACTTACAATGGTTTATGTCACAGCATTTAGTTCTGTCTGTAGGCCACAACTTAGTGGTTTATATAGTCCATTAATAGCATCATCCCTAACAGTTAAGACCTGTGTTGTTAAACATATTTTTATAATAATAAAACCTGTGGGTGCAAATTCTATTCTCTGCTAGGAAATCATATGACATTAATATTCTGAATTTGATTTGATATACTACTTCAAACATGATTAGTACAGAGAGAAGTATTGTAAATATAAATTATCCATTTGTTAACAGCTGTGAAATCAAAGAATAAATGAATAAATGAATCTAGGATCAAAGGAAATAACAGTTGTATAGCTTATTATGAACTGCAAAAGAGTTAGCTGTTGTGAAAATATATATTCAGTAAATTAGTTGGCTATTTCTAAGAGAGCTGAATTTGTTAATCTTCACAGCTGATATAAAAATGGCCATTGAATATATTCCCCTGTCTATGCATCAATAATCCTTTGCTGCTAACTGGAAAGAGTAGAACAAGAAGTGATGACATTGATTCTCATTTTTACATCTTTTTTGTACAAGTTTTTACGTGCATATATTGTACACCTCTGTTCTTTTGAATGTAACTTCAACCCGTATAACTAAATCACAGAAGCTGGCGTAAGCCTCATCATTTCCAGCTGAATAATCTGAACTAAAGGTCAGTGGCTAAGTCTGCGTGGATAGTCCTGCCTGTGAGAAGCTACATCTAACAGAACATTTTCTGTTGAGAGAAAACATTTTCTAGTGAAAAATATTTGTTATAAACACCTACTATTTAACACTGAATAAAATTTAATTGGAAGTCTGTGGTGATGTCATGAAACAAACTAGTTCTGTATATCTCAGTATTGCAAATAATCATTAAAAATAGCAAGAAATACTTTGAATTTCAAAATCGAATTTACAAACTGTATTTTCTTATGATGGTTTTAAAAGATATTTCAACTTTATTAGAAATATATATATTTTTTTTCTTCTACAAAATAAACTTGTATGTGAAAACAATTATTTCTTCTAATATTGTCTTTATATACCCAAAATTCTTAAAACTTCAGAGAACAATATATATATATATTGTTGTTGTTGTTCTTTAACATAAGACAATTATTTTTGTCTAGCAGATTTATATCCAACACTCATGTCTTAATCTGTATTTAATACTTTATAAATGTCACTGACTTTGCTAACAGCTTCTTTCCATTAAAATCTTTATTCAGTATCAACTGCATATACTTCACTTTGGTATACAAAATGTTACATTAGTTTTCAAAGAGTCACACTTATTTTATTTAAATGTTCTCTAATTTTTCCTTTTTTTTTTTTTTCACTTTTGTTGATAATATTAAAATCTTCACTCTGAGTAGTGGCTGACTGTCACTTGAGATCCAGCAACGTACCACTGCCTTGACAGTAACAGTTTAGTTCATGAACCAATATTTTTCCAATTTTGAGCACAGGTTTGAGAATACAGAGAAACGTGTTGTGTATAATATTACACTGAGCTGTGTACATTGTCTTTGAATCATTTCACTGCTACTGACCTGTACGTCTGTAGCAGAACAGACAACAGCTGCCAGCGTGAGACCTGAAACAGGGAAATAAGCTTGTCATCGAATACTATCAATAAACATTACTCCTGCTGTAATTGGATAAAAAAAAAAAATAATAAAAAAAAAGAATAAAAGATCCAGAACATAATAGAAATACTGTGCTATCAGATTTTGCTCTGAAAATTACATGTACTCGGATCCTATGTCTAAATTTCACTTTTAATCTCCACATTATCTTTAATGTGTCAATATGCACAGCAATCAAAATTTAGTTCTACAATTTCATTTTCTAAAAAGAAGAAGAAGAAGAAGAATATAAAAAACACCTTTACATTAAAGCAATATTAACATAAAAATTAACACTAAAAAAAAAAATCCCCACAAAACAAACACAATAGCAACAACAGCATGATGTTGATGATGGTGATGATGATAATAATAATAAGAAGAAGAAAGACATATTGAAATGGACATTTGCTTGTATCAAAGTTAATAATATAAAAATTTGGAATTAAACTAAGACACTAATGAAAATATATCACTATTAAGTTAAGATAAAAAGCAGCAAACTGAATAAATTATGTTAAATCTTGGTTTCCCTTGACAACAAATATAAAATGTAAGACTGAAAATGAGCATTAATAAATCGAAAAAAAGATTCTTATGTTGTTTTGATAAAACACAGTAACTGCACATATAACAACACAAACTAACCCATGTCATCTTATACATATGTATAATATTATAAATATTTTCAAAATTTAAGAAAATTAATATTTATTTAACTGTTTTTGCTATTGCTATTCTGATTTCAGAAAATAAAAATGATAACCAGAGCAATAAACCACAGAACACCTGGAATGTTAACAACTAATAAATTATAATAAAATAAATAAATGTTTTTAAAACAGAAGAGAAAAATATTCATCATTTTTTGTTATTATTTTTCATTAATATATGAAATATAATTGTATAAAGCTTTAGCCAACTATAAGCTTGAACTGAGGAATTACATGGATAAATTTTACTCATAACACGTTTTAGAAATCAGACATCAGATTTATCATCTTCAAATTTAACATTAAAAACAGATTCAGCAATTTTCTTGTTTGTTTTTTCTTCTTCTTTTTTTTCTACAAATTATTTTTTGTGATACTATAAAAAGTCTTACAATTTAGATATATTTTCTAAATTCTACTATTTTATATTAATATTTCTTTCATTAGTTTTTACTCAGTCTTCACAACACAAACTAATTCTTGAGACATGAAGTTATTATTATTTTTATATAAATGTAAGTAGTTTATTATACTTACTCAGTGTACCCCTCCACTTCAGGTCACAACTGATACATCTTGGTTTCATTCCATCTCCAATACAAATATTTCTTATCTGTTTAGCATTTGTTGTCCAGGTTTAGTAGTGAAAATTTTATCAGCTACAATCTGATAAATTAATAAAATACATAAATTATAACAGTAGCCCTATACACACAAACATACAGTTATATATACACACCCAAACACCAACACACATCTACCCATACAAACACAGATACTTAAACAATTCATTATCAAGATAGTTGTTATCTAAGCCAGTGATGAAATACCAATATATATAGCATGAGTCAGTGTTTATGTGTGTGTGTGTGTGTGTGTAAAATGTATGGACATGGGTGTTTTTATATATATGTGGTGTGCACCAGTGTATATATACATGTTAACGAATATGATTAAGCCGAATATTATTGATTGATAAGGTTACTAGCATTATTTAATTATTAAGATATTCTAACAATTTTACATTTTCTTATATAATGACAACCACAAATAAATGTTAATTATTAAATTCACACCAAACAAATGTTGGAGTCTTTAGAATTTACATATTTAATTGAAAATGAAAAAAAATGAGAAGGACATGAAACTTTATCAGCAATGAATCAATAAAAACAAATCAAGTTTACCTTTGGTAGATCTAAAAATAGTTGATGTGATGTTTTAATGACTGGTAATGACTTACAAGATTTATATTTTGTGTTTTTCATTTCTACAGCATTGATGAGTCACATACATCACACTAGTGACCTCTCATATTGTGATAGCCACACTTTGAACATTCTGAAATAATCACACTAAAACAAGTAATAATAAAATTAACTGTAATAATAATAACATATATAATAAGTAATAATAAAATTAACTGAAACAATAATAAAATATGTAATTAGTAATAATAAAATTAGCTGTAGTAAGAATAACATACGTAATAAGTAATAATAAAATTAAGTGTAATAAAAATAACTTACATAACAAGTAATAATAAATTTAACTGAATAAAAATAGCATATGATAAGTAATAGTAAAATTAGCTGAAATAACAATAACATATATAACTAATTTTAGAAAAAACCATAAGACTAATTAATTGAATAACAAAATAATAATATATTATTTACAATAAAACAAACAAAACTTAGAATACAAATAGTGTAGTTCAAAAGCTAAAATAATAAAACAGAAATTTGCAAAGGAAGATAACTCTAACACATAAAATAAAATGTGTTACCTGGAGAAAACATAAGAACTGACTACACAACCAGTGATGTTGCCATGGTGAGGGACAGTGCTGATATATGGTGAAGCACTGGTGACTAATATATTTGTTTTGCCATGTTCTGGATAAACTAAACTAACTAAATAAATAAATAAATAAATAAGAAAACAGGTAAGTAACTATAGAAAATAAATACACAAATAAAAGGTAGTCATGTACATATACATATTGAAATGTATTGCTTGACACATGTGCAAACACACAGACACACACACACACTCTCTCTCTCTCTCTCTCTCTCTCTCTCTCTCTCTCTCTCTCTCTCTCTCTATTTATTTACTAAAGATATTGCAACATATTTAATAAATATTTAATTTGATTTTGTAAAGTTAATTTATTAATTACTTATTTATCAGTATTATTAAAGTATTTACAGTAAGGTGATACCATTTGTTTAGTAACATTTATGTGACAACTGATTACATATTAAAATGATTAATCTTAAATTTTCTCACTCTTGGTTTTACACCAATCTCAGATCTCTTCTCCCAATATGTGACTGCTTCTATCAGTTCTACAGAGTAATAATGTTCTGAAATCATAAAAGTTAATTATAAGTATAATATTACCTGAGTAGGATCCAACATTATCCATGTTTTATCTTGCAAACCAACATTCTTAAACAATCCTCTCAAAAACAAACACACACACACACACACACACACAATAAGAATTATAAAATTCTAATAAACATAATATAGACAAACTTACAATAGTTGTATAGTCTGTTGTTTTCCATAATGTTTAGGTACAAAACTCTTCCCAGTGTGAGTTGATTTCAGTTTCCTGGTCTCAAAACTAACAGATGTTAAACCAGGATGAAATAACAGAGTTCTGTTATAGAAGCTGTAAATAAATTAGAATAAAAATGAATATTTAATAATATCTCTGTACTTTTTTAATGTTACTGGTTATCATTATTTATATATGAAGAATGATTACTATTAAAGAAAACTGTTAATATCATGTTAACATTTTTAAATATTAAAATTTGTTAAGTATAAAACTAAATTTATAAATAGAAATTGTACAAAGAGAAATTCCTCTGTGAGAGTTCTTTACTGGCAGATAAAGGATGTTTTACATGCAGCTTCAAAAGACAGGAATGTACATCAGACTACAATAATGATTATTCCAATAATACAAATAATAAAGGATGATGATGATGATGATGATGATAATAATAACAAGAGTAATGATAATGATAGAAAAAGAAGAAGATTGACAAGAATAATAAGCTAAATAGTAATAAAAAAAATCTTGTGATTCTTTTGTCTGCAGTAAGTTTTCAACACTGATGTGAACCCTACAACAGTTTAGTTCATAATAATACATATACAACATTAATAGTAATCTGAATACAAATAACAAAATTCTGAATAATAAAATTAAAAAAAACAAACTGGATGAAAATTCCTCTCACAATTTAGTTTATAATAATACATCTTTAACAACTCATCTGAATGAAAATTCCTCTCACTCTTTAACACTCATCTGAGACCTGGTCCATAACAAGCATACATGAACATTATTTGTTCTTCACAACTTGTTAAAAACTTACCTTTAATGAAGACAGCCCTTGATCAACGGTGACCAATTTAACTGCTTTGACTACAGGTGTTTGTGTAAGAACAGAACATCCCCAAGTCATCACTGCAGGAAACAGTTTCATATCCTCTGTAGAGAAAAATAAATTTAAAATGAATTAAATATTTAAATACATAGTGTGTCATAAGATATTTTAACCATTATACAAGCTTAATGGGACAAATTAATCAAAATAAAACACTTCAGATGATGTCAGTAACTGAATAAGAGAAAATATTAATATACACTTAAAAAAAATAATTAAAAAAAAATAATAAGAAGAACTGTAGATGATATCAGTAATTAATTAAAAGCAAAACAATTAATATCAATGATAATTAAAAGAAAGAAAAAAGAAAAGAAAAAATAACTACATAAATAAATAAAAAAATTAAATCAAAACAGATCCATATGAGTCTGTTAATTAATGTTGATAATACAACATTCAATTCTTTTGAGTTTGTGTGTGTATATCTATCTGTATATTACTTCAAAGGTGGAAGTACTGATTTCGTTTGAGACAATGATATAAAAGATTATTATGCTTACATGTTATCTCAAAACACATAACAATACTACCAATAGGAGCGATTTTTAAAATAAAATTCAATATTAATATTATCTGAAAATATATGTAAATTAAGAGGTCATAATAAAGATTTTAAAATATTAGTGCATGATTGTGGTTTCAGAAACTATATGAAGAAAATTTTAAACACAGCCCAACAAAAATAAATAATTTCAACAAAAGAACCTCCATTAACACAAAATATATCTCTCACATGATAAATATCTAACACAGACCTTTCCATTCTTGTTTGTTTTAATGATGTTATATTCACCTTCACCAGTGTGTCCAGTTCACCACTGATTTAACACTAACAGCAAACACATTGCAGCATTGAGTCAATGAGAAGTTGTAAATGAGTTGAATTTTGACCACCACCCTAAACTCACAAATTACAATAACTAGAAAACCTCCAATAACTCAATATTTACAACTGAAAGATATTTCACCAAAGCAGACTGGGAAGGATTCTACAAAACATGGAAACATATTAAACAAAAAAAACACAAACGAAACTGACACACATTGCACATCTCTTACCAACATGATAGAATCAGCTGTCACTGAACACAAAACCCAAAACCAAAACAAACAAACTTGAAAAATACAAAATAGTCAAAAACTTGAGTAATAATACTTGGTCTTTTTAATGTAAGTTGGTAAATAGAAAAGATACCAACAGACTGGAAACTTGCATAAACCTTACAAATACCATTCACTACCAATCAACTGCAGACCAGTTACACTAACATCACACATGTAAAACCCTTGACACACTGGTAAAACACACACCTGAACAAACACTTAAAAAAAAACAATTTAACAAGTAAACAACAAAACACTACAACAGTTTACTAAATTCCATTCAGTAAATCAAACAAAGTAATTACAGTTTTAATAGATTTCTGGTGTGCAGGCAGATCTCTAAACAACCAAATACAAACATACCTAAACAACTTGAATGACTGCCTTTAAACTGAGAGATAAAGATTTCACTTAGACAGTATCCCTCCTCTCTAATAAAGTAAAAGAAAAAAAGAAAGAAAGATAACAGCAAAATAACACTAAAAATAGATATCCATTTAATAACAAAGAAAATCATTCAAATTTTTAGTAGTCACATTTGACAGTCAACTTCAGATGCCACATACAGAAAATAATCACATCTTGTAAAAACTTTTACCAACTATCACACTGCCTGACATACAACACTTGAAATACAGACAAAAACCTACACATACTAAAATACTGTTAAAATCCATTCTCAGTAGCAAACATCTCATGAAGGATCTAGGCCCTGATCAACCCTTTAAAACTCACCTTTCACTATAATCTAGTTTTTAAACAACAGTCAGCCATATTGAAATGGAGACTGGTGTGGGTGAATGTTGCAATCAGCAAATAGTAAAGAAATAAAATAAACATTAGTTACACCTTTCATCATAAAAACCCAAAATCATTTTAGTAACAAACTACATAACAACAACATTACCAGACTCAGAATCAGATAGTCCACCTATCTAAACACAATCAAATTCAAACAGAAAATCATTTTAGTAACAAACTACCTAACAAACAGACTTTGAATTAACAACAACCTAAACTCAACAAATTCAAACCAAAAAATCATTTTAGTAACAAACTACCTAACAACCTTACCAGACTTTGAATCAGCTACTCCACCAATCTAAACACAATCAAATTCAAACAGAAAATAAACACAACACCAAACTGAAGCTGTGGAATTTCTGAAACCATGAAACATTACTTATTTCTCTGTCCACATTTTTCCAGTGACCACCTAATGCTACATGACACATTCAATAAATTAAAAATTGAATTTCCATTAAAAAACATCTTGATAGCAACAGTGAAAAACTGAGAGCCAAACTTTAATTCAAACAAATAAATAAATGTTTGACTAAATAAATTCAAAAACATAACATAAAATAGCACAGACACATAGGTTAAAAAAATAAATAAATAGCATACCCAGTAACAAACAAAACAAAAACCAAATACACCAGCACAAAACAATTATATAAATTATTAAATTAACAGATCAACTGACTCACCAGCTGATAGATTTGCTGACACAGAGTTTCAGAACATATTTTAAAAATTCCACATTTTCTTGACACAAGGAAGTAAACTGGTTCTGGCTGGAGTGGGCTTTTGGAATGTGAACTTTCTGTACTGACACGTAAAACTGAAGAAGACAATTAGCTTTTTCTTAAAAATAAAAATTAAAACAAAATGTAAAATAACAAACAAAAACATACTGCAGTATAAAATTAATTAATCTAAGAATTAATACAATATCCTTATAATTATATTTACTCCTTTAAATATGTTTCAGAACAGATTCCAGTAAATATTACTTAATCTGTTACAAAAATTACACATTATTCAAATGAATTCTTACCCTGTGCAGTAGCAGTCTGTTGATTCTCCCTCCAAAGTGAAGATTTAGTCTCACATGCAGACAGTATTTTCAAATTACTCCCTTTGAATCCTGCTACTGACTCGGACAAAATTAGTCATAATCTTGAGGAAAATGCTGCAGAAATTGAATTATCCTTTTCTCTCTCGGAGTTACCATTCAGTCTGCAGTGCTGTGAGTTTGTTCTGACTAATGCTGTAAAAAAGCAATAAAATATATAAGCAAACACCAGTAACCCCCCAAACACACACACCTCCAAATGTCCTCTATACAAATGAAGGAGAAATGACAAATTAATACAATTTTGTAAAAATCATTTTAATGAGTCTTGTTTATCCAGAAAAAATATATTACAACTGATTTAACATTTAAATTTTTTTTATTTCCATAGTTAATTCTGTCACAGTATCTAATAAATAATATTATTCTAGAAAAACTTACTTTTTTCTTCTTCTTCTTATGAATATCTATTACTGACATTTTCAACTTGAGAAAAAAATGTCATACTGTCTTTCAAGCCGATCATTATGCTCGTTATGTCAGTAAGCACAAGGCTCGAAATTTAAAAAAACCCCATTATGTTTAGTCGCCTAAAAAGTATTTTTTGGATCATCTCTTTTTTTTCTATAAGTTATAACACAAGAGCCACTATTAATAATTTTACAGCAAATATTTATTTCACATAAAAGGTTTGTTCATAGTTCGATCATTTAAAAGTATCGGCTTACCTTAATTAGTGAACATCTAAAATGAAATACTAAAATTCTTTATTAATTAAAATCGCCACAAACATTTAGTCCTAGTTATACAAATCAGCTGGTAATACATTTTCAAACAAACCTTGACAAAAATGGAATTATATAATAATAATAATAATAATAATAATAATAATAATAATAATAATTTATAGTATTATACGCTTGGATTTTTCAAAAGAAATAAAAATTAAAGCAAAGTGAAATGATGACAGTGAGTAAAGTTTAGCGTGTGAAAACGAAAAACAATAGCAAATACAAGGTTATAGAGTTATCTTCCATGATAACTTGTTCCGTTAACCAACCGATAATTATTAACGTAACGCTCTAAAAAGTTTGCTAAATTTGTTCGTTGGCTTTACTTTAGCCATTTAAAGGTGGAATTTGTTAAGAAAAATAATAGCAACAAATAATTTCAGAGTTATCTCCTATGATAATTTGTTCCGTTAATCAACCGATAATCCTTTAACGTACTGTTTATAAATTGATGTTAGCAAATTATGTAAGCCGATACGTCCAACATATGGAACTATGGGAAATCGTTTTATGTGAAATAAATATTTCGATAAAATGATTATAAAATTATTATCTTGTGTTATAATTAAAATATCCTAAATAGCTCCCCGATATGATAATCAGTTGTATTAACCATAAGTGAGAATGTTGATCCAGATATCACTTCTCCCCTTCCATTTACTTGTTGTCCTTTTATTGAGACAGAGCGGGATGTGAATATGACACTTGATGCAGGAGAGATCTGTATTATTACTTTTGTTCTTCTTTTTTTTAATTTTAATTTTTATTTTTTATGTTTTATTGTCTTTGCAAACAATAAATATTTTGAGCTGATATTATTCTATTGTAAAAATATAGTTTAAGCGCATTTTAGGTATTTTCTCAGAACAGAATGTTAGAAGTCGAGTTAAACAGACAGAGTAGTAATTTTACATCTCTATAATTATTTCTGAATAGAAGGTGTGGCTGGGATTTGATCTCTGAGCCTGTTAGTTCAATAGTTGGATGATAGCACTCACTGTTAAAATATATATTTGTTTGCGTTACTATTGCAGAATAATTAATGAATGATTGTAATAAGTGAGGAAATGTATGAATTTAAAATATGAGGCAAAAGCCAGAATGTTACTGGGTCTTTTTTTAATTTTTCTTTTTGTCCTCATGTTTCTGTTTCACTTATACATTTGTTTTTTCTCTTTGATCATCTTCCTCCTCCATTTGTGTTTTTTCTTTTTTTTTTTTTTTTTTTTTGCCATCAGTTTATTTTTCCTTGGATTATTAGTATTAATATTAATAATAATAATAATAATAATAATAATAATAATAATAATAATAATAATAATAATAATAATAATAATATTATTATTATTATTATTGTTGTTGTTGTTGTTGTTGTTGTTTTTGTTATGATTATTATTGTTTTTTTTATTGTTATTGCCATTATTATCGCCATTATTATCATTTACTATTATTGTTATTTTTAAAAATAAATATAATGTTTTCCGTTTCTGATGTTGCTTTGTTTCTCATTATTAATGCAGTTTTCAGATAAATTTGAATGAATTGTTACGAATGCAGTAAACATCTCTTCTGTAACAGTAATCTAAATATTCCAGTGAAGAAATGTGTGTATGTTGTTTATAATTTTCATTATAGTTTGTTATTCTTGAACTCGGTAGTCTCAGAAAAACATGCTGTGTTGGTTAAACAAGTGCACACTTCAGCATCAAACCTATCTCTGAAAATATATCCTTTTTCATAGAACATGATTACTGTAAACACTCGTGTGAAAACAACTGTGATTTCTTCAAGTGAGGATAATGTAAATTCTCTTAACCCACTTGATCGCTGACTGTAAATCATAAAACAAAAGACCTGAATTAATATGAGGAACACGTTTTTATTAGTTTGCGTATATTTCAATAAAAATATTCAGGCATTTTATTTACACATTCATATTCACAAAATAAATTTAGATAGTACAATTTTACATTTTTGCACACACACACACACACACACACACACACACACACACACACAGACAGACAGAGACACACATAATCACATGCAGAAAATTATAACACATATTTCATGTTCTGAAGAGTTTACAAAATAGAACCTTTAATAAAAAGGTTAGTATGTGGCAACATAGTAGCAAATTAAACGTTTAAGACAAACATATTCAGATATAATCAACTATATTTTGATATAATTAAATATATTTTGATATACTTAAGTATATTTTGATATGATTAAATATATTTTAAATTGTTTACTGAAAAATCATTAACTGTTGTCTTTAATATTCAGTTATTTTATTATTAATAATAAGACTATACAGAAACGCGTGAAGTTCTAGATGAATATTGTATTTACTGTTGTATTGATATTACTGAAAATTAAATGTGACTTTGTTTTATGACCGCAGTAACATGTCATTCCGCGACACAATTTACATCTCTCCCTACATGAAATTACATGATTAATCTAAAATTCAGCTAGTATTTATCAAATTATGTAATTAAGAATATATCATTTTTTTTTTTTAAACTCTGAGAAAAGTAAGTTAATAATCTAGAATGAAATTCCATATTTATTCAATATAACCTATAATCTCTAATTAATATAATTTTTAAATGCCATATAAATAATACAGACGTGATAAAACTAGGGTTTTATTTTGTTATCGATTGGGTAACATTATCGGTGTAAACAGCGATGTACTTTAGTTAAATGTGGTTTTATAAAAGTTCACGATTTCTCATGTAATTATATTATAAATAAATCAATTTATTATTATTATTATCATTATTATCTAAAAAAAAAAAAAAAAAAAAAAGTGTTTAGTTTTTATCTCGACAGAAACAATACACTAAGAATAAATCTGATTTCTCTAATTTCACGAGGCCTAATAAAAAATTCGAAGTAATTTTTATATCCGCACTCAGAACAGTTCTAATGAAACTAAGAGAATAGCGTCAAACATATATAGGAAGCTTCTGTTTTTACAGAAAAATAAAAATATTAAGTGCAGATATTTAATATTGTTGTTGTTGTTGTATTTAGCTGTTGACAAAGACAAATATGGTGTCTGCTTCACTGACTCATTGATAATTACTGGTGGAGTGGTTATTTTAATATCTAATAATAATAAGGTATAATAAGAAATGTAAAATATATTACACTATACAGCTTGCGCTGATGTACACCTTGTAATGAAAAAAATAAACTTCGCATAATAAAATAACATGTTCACCTTCTTTTTCTCATCTAATCAGTACAAACTGTCGTGATTCCAGGGAATTAACACAGATATTTTTCAATATAACCTGATATAAATATACGATAATTAATAAAATATGAGATTAACATTTCTCAACATAATTAACCTTCAAACTGTAAATATCACTGCTCATAATTAATTTTCATCTTTTTTTTTATAAGTAACGCCATGTATAATTATTATTTATAACTGTCAGTAATGTCTACTATATTAACTGTGGTTATTTTCTGTAGTGTACATAATATTTAAGTTCCACGTACAGTAAAATTACACCTTTCTATTATATGATTTCGAATTAGCAAAGTAAAATATCACGTTACTTTTACTAAAACGGACACTTCGAAGCGGTATTTGAATTTAGTTGCACAATGTTCTCGATATATTTTGACGTCACATACAAAGCTACTATTATTTTTAAAAATTACAACACGGAAGTTCAATCTGTATTTTTGAATGTTCACAGTGAAATCATACCTGTAATTTTCAGTGTTTTCTAGTATAACTAACTGAATATCATCTCATTCACGAAAGATAGTTGAGAAATTTAGAAATAAAGAGGCCTTCCAAATTCCTAATTGCTCTGTTACTATCAAAATCAGCATTGGTTTTTAGTTGCACCTCAAATGATAATTAAATATTGATTTTCTTTTTGTAGACAGGTGTGTATTGAAAAGCTGAGGTTTCTCTGTTAAATATTAGCAACTAATTAATGATATTCATCTTGATATTTCTAGTTGAGAAGTACAGTGAATATTCAGGAATAAAATATCGCAACCAGATAAAAATGTTATTTCATTAGCAACTGTGATATTAATGTGATATTTCTCAACGTAATTTATGCTGTGTTTACTATATCATGTCAGAATAATTATTTACTCAGCAAAAGTAACGTAGTGTTTTTGTTAAGACAATGTTATTATTTTTTTAGAGACATATCTAAAATAAAAAAACTCTCTCAGTTGAATTCTGTATAATTTGCTTAATAAACGCTAATATCATCAAATTTAAATGGACTTTTTATTTGAATCATCTGAACTTCATCAACATTTTTAGGTTTATTAAACTATTTTTATTAGGATATATTTGTTTCACAGGCATTATTAAATTTAGAAATAATTTTATTACCATCGATTTATATAGGTTTCGTCGGAAATTATATATATATATATTTTTTATTATAGCACAAAACATATTTATAATTAGACATGTAGTGCTGATATTTAACTTTTTTCTAAACTGAGAAGAAATGGTAGCTAGTCTGGAAGGATATTCATAGGTATTCAAGATATCGGCGGACTTCTCTTACAATTTACACGGTCGGTGTCACCGCTATTCTCTAACTATGAATGTTCTGTGTAACACAATGTAACGAAAATCCTGTGTAAACTACTTCATAAATAGTGCACACGTTTTTAAAATTTATTTTTGTAACTCAGTGGTAAAATGAACAGTTCAAATAGCGTTATCCTTAAGTAAAACTGACACCTCATTTTTACTTGTTTATAGTTATGAAATGTTTGTATGATTTATTAGTGAAAATATCGGTATCCTTAATTAAAAATTTCTTGCTTGTTTATAATTACGGGATCTTTTATGATTGATAGTGTGAACTGCTCCCGTTATACAAAATACACGTGATAGCTTTGTATTCATAATGGAATATCATTTAAGTTTTCTTCTATTTTCTTATAAATAATAATAATAATAATAATAATAATAATAATAATAATAATAATAATAAGAAAATTAAAATAAACTGAAAGTACGCTCTATATTTCCCAAAATACAGGTATTCTCTATAATCGATGTTCTTACTTGAAATTATCATTTTAATCTGTAGTGTAATATAATTTATGAAATTAATGTTGCACCTGATAACGTGTTCTGCTTTTAGTAGAAGGTAAGAATATAGAGAAAGGTGCAGATCAATAATGTTGTCTAAAACTGTTTGAGATGTAAAGGAAAAGTTGAGTGGGCGCGAGGTTAGACTGATACATTTTTTATTAATTGAATACAAACTATGACACGGTCATATCAACATTTTTTATTCTATATCTATCTATCTATCTATCTATCCACATACATATCTATCTTTCTATTAGTCTATAATCTCTTGTTGGTTTATCTATCCGTTGAACAAAAATGCATCAAATCATCTCTGATTCCTTTCCCTGCATCCAGAATTTCCTGAATGTCTGATGAACATCAGGTGTAACTTTCACCACCTTCTTTTGTACAGTGTAATAAAATTAAGAAGTAATTTCAATACCCATCCCCAGCACGATTTGTAGACGTAAGATATTATTGTAAAGAGACGGACAGGACGTCTCTCGGTGGCCTTGAACAACGTAGACCTTCCAGTTGTAACTAAACATAGATTACTGGTGACAAATGAAAACAGCCACTGAAAGAATTCAGTTAAAATTAACTGATCATTTTTCCATTTCTCAACCCTTTGTTAGCTTTCTTCACATTTGTTGTTAAACATTTAAACTTCTGTTCATGTTATAGCATAACGTTTGAAGAATCTTATACAGAATTGGTGTAATTGCAACAAAAAAGTTGCTTAAAGTATTTCATTTTGTGAAGCAGACAGGTAGTACTATTAATTATTATAGTTGTTAATGAGTTTGGATTATTTTATTTAAGTATAATTTAAACATCACAGCCACCTGATGGCAGCCATCATATTCGGAAATAATATTTATTTATTATTTATTTTATAATTATATATATATTTTTTTTCTTTAAATAACGACACTCGATTAATAACAAAATTCGCCAGTGTGTGTACTAATGTGAACAGCATATACAAGAAATGTTTTACCAATCACTGTGTGGCCAGTAATTAAATTTGTTTTAAAAGAAATTGACTTGTGTAGCACACACCAAAGTAAACACCATACAACAACTATGTGTCAACTCACATTTTTTTTTTATTTATTTATTTATTTATTTATTTATTTATTTATTTATTTATTTTATTATTATTATTTTTTAATATACTAATAAAATTATTTTAACCATATTAAAGTATATAATGGGTGGGGCCCTACATTCTTTCATATTATTAAAGCTAAATACCTGTATAGCTCTATGTTAACGATAAAAACCTATAAAGATGAATACAAATTTAAGAAAAATATGACCACGTTATTTCAGATGTAGACACTGTAAGACATTAATACAATTATTTGTTATAATAATATTTAACACACACACACACACACTTTGTAATCATAATCACACAAGATATTAATACACTATACAGTCTCCATGCACAAAACATTACTAAAATGATTCTTTTCTGAAGTAGGTGTCTTATTGTTTGACTGATGTATAAGATACAACGTGAACTAAAACAGGATACAACTGAAATCTGTCATGTTGACTTATGTCTTCAACACAGTGAGATCTCCTAAAAATGAAAAAAGATAAACATTCTATTATGAAATTAAGTGGAGGCATTGTAATAGTTTATGCATCATGCTTAAAAATACTGTAGGGCTTTAGAAAGCATCATTTTGATATAAAACATGTGTATACTGGTTTGAAACTGTATGAGATATTCAGTGTTCTGTTTGCCAAAAGACTGAAATGAATCTCAGATTTTCCACAGATTACGAAGGAAAAATACCTGAAAATTTTATTCAGATAATAATAAACATCATTCATATTTTGTTGTCATTCTAATCTCCTTTTTTTTTCTTTTTTCTTTAGTTTTTTTCTTTTTTGTCATTATGTAGTTATAAGTTATATAATTTAAAGGATAATTTTATTATTGAAAATACTATTACATATCTGCTAAATATAATTACATACTAATTTCAATGAAAAGTAAAATATAAGTGATTACTCTGTTGATTGATCAATAAAAATTCAGCAGAAAAATAAAACTTACCCTCGAGTCTTGTGACAAGATTCTACATTGTATTGTTTAATAATTCATTTTCGATTATCTGCCCTTGAAAACTTTCCATAAAGCAGACGACTAAACATTTTACAAACTAAATTACAAACATATACTCCAACGTACATAAAGAATTTAAAAAAAAAACAAAAAAAACATTTCATTAAAGTAATATTTTACCATTATATAAAGGTATACTAGTATATATAAAGAAATCAACTGAAACGAATATAGCTTTATGATGAGTAATAAACGTAAATGTGTAGGTATGTTCCAGAAATATCAATTTACAAACTATATAAACAATATACCGTATCTATTAATACGTGATAAATAACTAAAATATAAACAATAAAAATAAATACAGTGGACGCTGTCAAAACCGGATGATTCATTGAGACCAACCTGATATACCGTTTTAGACAGAGAGCTTTTTCTAAAGATTAAAATAACATAAAACTGGAATTTTTTTTTTTTGTTACAAATGTTAATGGTCTATCAGTTGTCAGAGGATAAACAGTCTGTCATTGATCGACTGCGTTTTTTTGGGGGGGAGTTGTGCTTTTTTTAGTTAGGTTTTTTTTTTCGTATTTCTTTTTCTGTCATGGCCTCCAAGTTTAATATTAATTACAGAATCTCTTCTTTAGCAGGCTTAAGAATTAGAAGTGGATTTTTGATATTGTTATGGTAACGACATTTCAAACGATGTCGCTGTCGTACTTTAATAACGTCTTCACCACGACAGAGAGCATCGAATGTTGTTTTTTCTTTAACTGTTTTATATTTTCTTTCCTAAGTTTTGATATACTTAAATACTTTTTCCTTCTGGTCGGAGCACGTTTTTGTCCACGAGCTAACATTAACTGTTCATTTGTCAGATTTAAAACTTGTTCTATCTGTCCTGCTAATTCTCTACCGTATATATCATAGTCATGACTTTTTTTGTTCTTACTTTATCAAGACTTGTCTCCATCCAGATATGCACATATTTGTATTTTTTCATTTTGTATGCGAGGCGACCTAACTGATAACAGTTTTCTGCTGATAATCTCTGTATATATCGTTCATATATAAAACTTTCTGTTAATCTTGTCACATTTAATTTGTACGTGTCTTGAAGTCGAAACACAGCTGCAGCGGCCCCTTCTAAGTCTTCGTAACTTGGAAGATGTTCACGGATTTCTTATATTAATAATTTGTTTATGTCAGAATAAAGTAACATACAGACAAAAAAGAAACCAAAAACACTCCTGAAGAAAAATAAAATAAAAAATAGATTAAAATGTGCATTACAGCTGTCATTTAGAAGTGGCGCACTTCTTAAGTTATGAAGATTTTGAAGTGTTGTCTGCAGTTCTTCTGTTTCTTCTTCAAAACACATACAAATTAGATGTCACTACTTCTTAATCATTTATGCAAACTCGCCATATTAAGACATTTTATGACATTTCTATTTTTATTATGTTATTCCACATTCTTTATTTTTTATTTTATTTTATGAATGTGTTTGAATAATTGTCAGTTTTAAGTGATACACAATATTTTTATCCAAAATCATTACACTTTATTTCATTTCTATTTTTCTTTTTCGTTTTCATTCTTTCTCTGTAGCGGACCTTATTCTGCGAAATATGAAGAATCTCCTCTTAAGTAAATAAATACTGTATTGTGATATTAGCAGTATTAAGTAAATAAGTACTGAACAGTAACGATATTAGAAGCATTAAGTAAATAAATACTGAACAGAAAAAATGATATTAGCAGTATTAAGTAAATAAATAATGTACAGTAATGTGATATTAGCAGCATTAAGTAAATAAATACTGTACAGTCACGTGATATGAGCAGCATTAACTAAATAACTATTGTACAGTAACGTGATATTATCAGAGATAAGTAAATAAATACTGTGCAGTAAAGTGATATTAGCAGTAGTAAAAAAAGAACTGTACAGTAACGTGATATTAGCAGTATTAAGTAAATAAATACTGTACAGTAACGTGATATTAGCAGGGTTAAATAAATAAATACTGTACAGTAACGTGACATTAGCAGTATTATGTAAATAAATACTGTACAGTAACGTTATATTAGCAGTATTAAGTAAATAAATACTGTACAGTAACGTGATATTAGCAGTATTAAGTAAATAAATACTGTACAGTAACGTGATATTAGCAGTATTAAGTAAATAAATACTGTACAGTAACGTGATATTAGCAGTATTAAGTAAATAAATACTGTACAGTAACGTTATATTAGCAGTATTATGTAAATAAATACTGTACAGTAACGTTATATTAGCAGTATTATGTAAATAAATACTGTACACGAACGTGGTATTTGCAGCGTTAACTAAACAAACACGTGATAGTAGCAGTATTAAGTAAATAAATACTGAACCGTTACGTAATAGTAGCAGAAATTAAGCAAAATAAATATGTACAGTAACGCGATATTAAGTAAATAAAAACTGTGACGTGATATTAGTAGTATTAAGTAAAGAAATACTGTACAGTGACGTGTGATATTAACCAAGACGTTAATACTGGAACGACGGCGACATTACTAGAAATCACAATAATGTATTTGAAGAGATGATTCGCCCGCTAAAGAATAATGAGGACTCTAGAAAGCTTGAAACAACGCCGTTACGACGGCAACGATGGTGATACTGATAGAAATGGTATAATACATTTTAGAATAGGATATCAAACATTGGTAAATTCCTGCACAATAATAAGCAACTTGTAGTGTGAGTTGTAAGTTTTGTGATTTTATTTGGTGCATTAATATAAATAAGAAGAAGAAAGAAAAAGTAGGGGAAAAAAAAAATAAAAAACCGTTTATTTGAAGTTTACGGTCAACGATTGGCTAATAATAAGATAAAACAAAATATAAATAAATAAATAAAATAAATATATTTTAATAAAGGTTATGATGTTCCTTTATTTTATTTTATTTGTTTTGAACATTATTTTAATTTTGTTTTTTTTATTTTTTTTTTATTTTTTTTTGGGGGGGGGATTGTAGATGCAGAAAAATGCGGGATGATTGTCGGACTTTACGGATTTACTTGTTTATTTAATGTTCGAAGAATTTTCTACAGAATTGGTGTAATCGCATTAAAACAGTTGTTTAAAGTATTTCATTTTGTGAAGGAGACAGGTATTACTATTTATTATTATAAATGTTAATGTGTTCGGATTTTTTTCGTTTTATTTAATTATAATTTAAAAGTCATAGACAACTGATGGCAGCCATATTATTTGAGAACAATATTTATTTATTTATAATTTTTTCAAATAACGACACTCGATTAATAATAACATTCACCAGTGGTTGTACTAATGTGAACAACATAAACAACGTCATGATGTATCAGCAAATTTTGAGTGGCCAGTAATTAAATTTGTTTTAAAATAAATTGACTTGTGTAGCACACACCAAAGAGACACCACACAACACGTCACAGAGAATTTAAAATTATTATTATTATTGTTATTGTTATTATTATTGTTATTATTTATTTTTTTATTTTCTATTTTTTTATTTTTATTATTATAATTATTTTTTTTGTTGTTGTTGTTGAAATAAACTAATAAAACTATTAAAAGAAAATATGCTAATTTTGTTTGACAGGTTGTTTTCAGTCAGTTTATTTATGATTTATTATTTTCAAAGATTTAGGTTAAATTGCTGACTTGCTCTATAATTATTAAACATATTAAACTTTATAATGGGTGGGTCCCTAAATGCTTTCATATTATTTAAGCTAAATACCTGTATAGCTCTATGTTAACACTAAAAACAAATAAAGATGAATACAAATTTAAGAAATACATGACCAGGTTATTTCATATGTAGATGATGCTATAAAAATTAATAAAATTATTTATAAAAAAAATATTTAACACACAAATAAACACTCAAATAATTTGTTATCCTGTTCTTTGTTTCTCTTCTTTTCTTAATGGTCAATTTTAATTTATTTATTTACACTTTGTTTTGTTTTGTTGTAATTCCTTCTTTTTCATCTTCTTCTCTTATTATTATTACTACTTTTTATTATTATTATTAAGTTTTATTTTTATTATTATTATTTTTGTGATCTTTATTATTATTATCCATTTTATTTTTCATATCATTACTAATAATTTTTATTTTTTATGTTTTCTAGGTCATGTGGAGAAAATGTTCCAAATGAATTTAAAGAATGGTTCTGTAAAAAATCAGATGTGAGTGAAATATTTTATAAATTTCTCATCCAGCTACACAATCATTGATCAGTATCATACTGTAGAGTGCAAGTGCTGCTGGAATACTATAATATGATATACCGATGGTTTACATGTATCAACAGGAACAAGAAGAAAAGGGCAGAGCACCATTGAAGTCTGCTTTTTTGTGAAATCAAGCTGATGCTGGTAAAAACACTTCATCTGCAAAATAAAAAACTAGGCAGACGACTGCGATGGCAAAAATAACAGCCAGAAAGTTGAGCAGCAGGTAACATCTGAGCTTGCTGCTCTGAGAATGAAGCTGGATGAGAAGATAAAGAAAAGAGAGAGAAGAAAACAAAGGCTGTAGCTGAAGCAGAACAAGATGAGACTCAGGAAGGCAAAGGTTCATGAGAGTGATGTCAGCGATTGACAGT
>CM022677.1:2290197-2292697 GCA_012295275.1 Chrysomallon squamiferum
ATAAATTAAAATTGACCATTAAGAAAAGAAGAGAAACAAAGAACAGGATAACAAATTATTTGAGTGTTTATTTGTGTGTTAAATATTTTTTTTTATAAATAATTTTATTAATTTTTATAGCATCATCTACATATGAAATAACCTGGTCATGTATTTCTTAAATTTGTATTCATCTTTATTTGTTTTTAGTGTTAACATAGAGCTATACAGGTATTTAGCTTAAATAATATGAAAGCATTTAGGGACCCATCCATTATAAAGTTTAATATGTTTAATAATTATAGTCAGCAATTTAACCTAAATCTTTGAAAATAATAAATCATAAATAAACTGACTGAAAACAACCTGTCAAACAAAATTTGCATATTTTCTTAACAACAACAAAAAAAATAATTATAATAATAAATAATAAAAAAAATATATAAATAATAACAATAATAATAACAATAACAATAATAATAATAATCATAATAATAATTTTAAATTCTCTGTGACTTGTGTGGTGTTTCTTTTGTGTGTGCTACATAAGTCAATTTATTTTTAAAAAAATTAAATTACTGGCCACTCAAAATTTGCTGATACATCATGACGTTGTTTATGTTGTTCACATTAGTACAACCACTGGTGAATGTTATTATTAATCGAGTGTCGTTATTTGAAAAAATTATAAATAAATAAATAAATAAATATTGTTCTCAAATAATATGGCTGCCATCAGTTCTCTATGACTTTTAAATTATAATTAAATAAAACGAAAAAAATCCAAACACATTAACATTTATAATAATAAATAGTAATACCTGTCTCCTTCACAAAATGAAATACTTTAAACAACTGTTTTAATGCGATTACACCAATTCTGTAGAAAATTCTTCGAACATCAAATAAAAAAGTAAATCCGTAAAGTCCGACAATCATCCCGCATTTTTCTGCATATACAATCCCCAAAAAAAAAAAAAAAAATAAATAAAAACAAAATTAAAATAATGTTCAAAACAAATAAAATAAAATAAAGGAACATCACAACCTTTATTAAAATATATTTATTTTATTTATTTATTTATATTTTTTTTATCTTATTATTAGCCAATCGTTGACCGTAAACTTCAAATAAACGGTGTTTTTATTTTTTTTCCCCCTACTTTTTTTTTCTTCTTCTTATTTATATTAATGCACCAAATAAAATCACAAAACTTACAACTCACACTACACGTTGCTTATTATTGTGCAGGAATTTACCAATGTTTGATATCCTATTCTAAAATGTATTATACCATTTCTATCAATATCACCATCGTTGCCGTCGTAACGGCGTTGTTTCAAGCTTTCTAGAGTCCTTCTCATTATTCTTTAGCGGGCGAATCACCTCTTCAAATACATTATTGTGATTTCTAGTAATGTCGCCGTCGTTCCAGTATTAACGTCTTGGTTAATATCACACGTCACTGTACAGTATTTCTTTACTTAATACTACTAATATCACGTCACAGTTCTTATTTACTTAATATCGCGTTGCTGTACATATTTATTTTGCTTAATTTCTGCTACTATTACGTTACGGTTCAGTATTTATTTACTTAATACTGCTACTATCACGTTACTATACAGTGTTTATTTAGTTAACGCTGCAAATATCACGTTCGTGTACAGTATTTATTTACTTAATACTGCTAATATCACGTTACTGTACAGTATTTATTTACTTAATACTGCTAATATAACGTTACTGTACAGTATTTATTTACTTAATACTGCTAATATAACGTTACTGTACAGTATTTATTTATTTAATACTGCTAATATAACGTTACTGTACAGTATTTATTTACTTAATACTGCTAATATCACGTTACTGTACAGTATTTATTTATTTAATACTGCTAATATCAGTTCTTTTACTGCTAATATCACTTTACTGCGCAGTATTTATTTATTTATCTCTGATAATATCACGTTACTGTACAATAGTTATTTAGTTAATGCTGCTCATATCACGTGACTGTACAGTATTTATTTACTTAATGCTGCTAATATCACGTTACTGTACATTATTTATTTACTTAATACTGCTAATATCATTTTCTCTGTTCAGTATTTATTTACTTAATGCTTCTAATATCGTTACTGTACAGTATTTTTTTACTTAATACTGCTAATATCACAATACAGTATTTATTTACTTAAGAGGAGATTCTTCATATTTCGCAGAATAAGGTCCGCTACAGAGAAAGAATGAAAAAGAAAAAGAAAAATAGAAATGAAATAAAGTGTAATGATTCTGGATAAAAACATTTTGTATGAATTAAAACTGACATTTATTCAAACATATTCATAAAATAAAATAAAAAAATAAAAAATGTGGAAAAATAAAAAATGTGGAATAACATAATAAAAAATAAGTAGTGACATCTGATTTGTATGTGTTTTGAAGAAGAAACAGAACAACTGCAGACAACACTTCAAAATCTTCATAACTTAAGAAGTGCGCCACTTCTAAATG
>CM022677.1:2297697-2364348 GCA_012295275.1 Chrysomallon squamiferum
AATAAAATTATTTCTAATTTTAATAATGCCTGTGAAACAAATATATCCTAATAAAAATAGTTTAATAAACCTCAAGTTAATCAAATAAAACGTCCATTTAAATTTGCTGATATTAACTTTTATTAAGCAAATTTGACAGACTTCAACTGAGAGTTTTTATTTTTATTTTAGATATGTCTTGAAAAAAAATAATAACATTGTCTTAACAAAAACACTACGTTACTTTTGCTGAGTAAATAATTATTCTGATATGATATAGTAAACACAATATAAATTACGTTGAGAAATATCACATTAATACCACAGTTTCTAATGAAATAACATTTTTATCTGGTTGCGATATTTTATTCCTGAATATTCACTGTACTTCTCAACTAGAAATATCAGGATGAATATCACTTCATATATAATAAATTATTTGCTAATATTTAACAGAGAAACCTCAGCTTTTCAATACACACCTGTCTACAAAAAGAAAATCAATATTTAATTATCATTTGAGGTGCAACTAAAAACCAATGCTGATTTTGATAGTAACAGAGCAATTAGGAATTTGGAAACCCTCTTTATTTCTAAATTTCTCAACTATCCTTTGTGAATGAGATGATATTCAGTTAGTTATACTAGAAAACACTGAAAATTACAGGTATGATTTCACTGTGAACATTCAAAAATATAGATGGAACTTCCGTGTTGTAATTTTTTTAAATAACAGTAGCTTTGTATGTGACGTCAAAAATATATCGAGAACATTGAGCAACTAATACGTACGTGGAACTTAAATATTATGTACACTACAGAAAATATTGATAACCACAGTTAATCTATTAGACATTACTAACAGTTATAAATAATAATTATACATGGCGTTATGAAAATAAGCGGTTTAATTACTTATAAAAAAAAAGATGAAAATTAATTATGAGCAGTGATATTTACAGTTTGAAGGTTAATTATGTTGAGAAATGTTAATCTCATATTTTATTAATTATCGTATATTTATATCAGGTTATATTGAAAAATATCTGAGTTAATTCCCTGGAATCACGATAGTTTGTACTGATTAGATGAGAAAAAGAAGGTGAACATGTTATTTTATTATGCGAAGTTTATTTTTTTCATTACATTCATTACAAGGTGTACATCAGCGCAAGGTGTATAGTGTAATATATTTTACAATTCTTATTATACCTTGTTATTATTAGATATTAAAATAACCACTCCACCAGTAATTATCAATGAGTGAGTGAAGCAGACACCATATTTGTTTTTGTCAACAGCTAAATACAAGAACAACAACAACAATAATAACATTAAATATCTGCACTTAATATTTTTATTTTTCTGTAAAAACAGAAGCTTCCTATATGTGTTTGACGCTATTCTCTTATTTTCATTAGAACTGTTCTGAGTGCGGATATAAAAATTACTTCGAATTTTTACAATAATCATGTTCTATGAAAAAGGATATATTTTCAGTGATAGGTTTGATGCTGAAGTGTGCACTTGTTTAACCAACACAGCATGTTTTTCTGAGACTACCGAGTTCAAGATTAATAAAGTGAAATGAAAATTATAAACAACATTCACAAATTTCTTCATTGGAATAGTTAGATTACTGTTACAGAAATGTGTTCAAAGCTTTTGGTAGAGATGTTTATTGTATTCGTAACAGTTCATTCAAATTTATCTTAAAACTGCATTAATAATGAAAAAACAAGGCAAGAACAGAAACGGAAAAAATTATATTTATTTCAAAAATAATAAGAGTAATAATAATAAAAGTAAATAATAATAATAATACAATAACAATAATTAAAAACAATAAGAATAATATAAAAACAACAACATCAACAATAACAATAACAATAACTATAACAATAATAATAATAACAATAACAATAATAATTATCACAGGAAAAAGAAAACAAAAAGAAGAAAGAAAATGGAGTGATGAAGATGATCAAAGAAAAAAATACATGTATAAGTGACACAGAAACACGAGGACAAAAAGAAAAAGTATAAAAAGCCAATAACATTCTGAGACACTACACAAACTGACACATTTCCTCACAGTCAGTCATTAATCATTCTTCAATAGTAACGCAAAACAAATATTTTAAAGAGAGTGCTATCATCCAAATATTGAACTAACAGGCTTAGAGATCAAATCCCAGCCACACCTTCTGTTCAGAATTAATTATAGAAATGTAAAATTACTACTCTGTCTGTTTAACTCGACTTCTAACAGACTATTGTGAGAATGTAGCTAAACTGCGCTTAAACTATATTTTTACAATAGAATAAAATCAGCTCAAAATATGTATTGTTTCCAAAGATAATAAGAAATAAGAAAAAAAATAAAAAAATAAAAAAAATAAAAGATACAGCAGCTCTTCTGCATCAGCGGTCAAATTCACATCCTAGTCTGTCTAAAAGGACCGCAAGTAAATGGAAGGCCAGTTGCCAGGTCACCAAATGTGACCAAAGTTCCGTTTAGGCGGCTGGGATGTTAGAAATATTATGGTTAGTCGCCCCTAAAAATATTATTTTTTCTTTAGGTTATAACACAAGATAATTATTTTATAATAATTTTATCGCAAATATTTATTTCACATAAAACGAGTGCCCATAGTTCCATAAGCTGGACGTATCGGCTTACATAATTTGCCAACATTTAATTATAAACACTACGTTAAAGGATTATCGGTTGGTTGACGGAACAAGTTATCATTGTTTGCTAATGTTTTTACTTTTACATTCCACCTTTAATTGGCTAAAGTGAAGCCAACGAGAATTTAGCGAACTTTTAGAGTGTCACGTCAATAATTATCGGTTGGTTAACGGAACAAGTTATCATCGAAGATAACTCTATTTCCTATTGTTTTTCGTTTTTTTCAATTACCCGAATAAAGGATTAAAATTAAAAAAACTAATGAATAAAATAAATAAATAAAGAAAAAATAAAAAATAATGAATAAAAAATAAAAATTTTTTTTGAAAAATCCAAGTCATATAATAAAATTTTCTTTTGAAAAATCCAAGCATATAATACTATAAATTATTATTATTATTATTATTATTATTATTATTATTATTATTATTATTATTGTTATATAATTCCATTTTTGTCAAGGTTTGTTTGAAAATGTCTTACCAGCTGATTTGTATAACTAGGACTAAATTTTTGTGGATATTTTAATTAATAAAGAATGTTCTATTTCATTTTAGATGTTGACAAATTAAGGTAAGCCGATACCTTCAATTTATCGAACTAAGAACAAACCTTTTATGTGAATAATATTTGCTATAAAATTATTAAATTGTGTTATAACTTATAGAAAAAAAAGAGATGATCCAAAAAATACTTTTTAGGCGACTAAACCATAATGTTTGTATTTTTAATTTCGAGCCTTGTGCTTACTGACATAACGTGCATAATCATCAGCTTGAAAGACATTTGTCTCAAGTTGAAAATGTCAGTAATAGATATTCACAAGAAGAAGAAGAAAAAAGTAAGTTCTTCTAGAATAATATTATTTATTCATCTTAGAGATTGTGATAGAATTAACTATGGAAATAAGAACATTTTAAGTTTGAATCAGTGGTAATATATTTTATCTGGATAAACAAGACTCGTTAAAATGACTTTTATAAAAAAGATAGTTTTGTCATCTGAATTAGGACAGTTATTTCAAATAATTTACCACTGTATAAGTATGATAAGAATTCAGATTATTTTTTTGTTTTGCTGCAAAAAAAGATCTGATATTTCTGGGAGTTCTTCAAAGCAGTCCAATGAACAAAGCAGAGATAACTTGTATGGGTTTTTTCATTAGTATTTTTCCTATTTAAGCAGCTGTTAATTTGTAATTTCTCCTTCATTTTTATAGAGGACATTTGAATGTTTTTGTTTGTCTGGGGTTTATGGGTTCTGCATATATCTTTTATTGCTTTTTTACAGCATTAGTCAGAACAAACTCACAGATTTATTGAGGCATTGCAGACTGAATGGTAAAGCCAAGAGAGAAAAGAAATTTGGCAGAAGAAAATTAATTCACACACTTTTACCTGTGAAAACAGAGAAAGGATAGTTCAATTTCTGCAGCATTTTCCTCAAGATTTTGACTAATTTTGTCAGAGTCAGTCACAGGATTCAAAGGGAGTAATTTGAAAATAGTTTCTGCATGTGAGACTAAATCTTCACTTTGGAGGGAGAATCAACAGACTGCTATTGCACATGGTAAGAATTCATTTGAATAATGTGTAATTTTTCTAACAGATTAAGTGATATTTACTGGAATTGGTTCTGAAACATATTTAAAGGAGTAAATATAATTTTAAGGATATTGTATTAATTCTTAGATTAATTGATTTTATATTGCAGTATGTTTTTGTTTGTTATTGAACAAACACTTAAAAAACAATAATTTAACAAGTAAATAAAAAAACAGTACAAAAGTTTACTAAATTCCAATCAGTAAACAAAAAATAAAGTAATTATAGTATTCTTAGATTTCTGCTATGCAGGCAGATCTCTAAACAACCAAATACAAACAAACCTAAACAGCCTGAATGCCTGCCTTTAAACTGAGAGACAAAGATTTCACTTAGACAGTATCCCTCCTCTCTAATAAAGTAAAAGAAAAAAGAAAGAAAGATAACAGCAAAATAACACTAAAAATAGATAACCATTTAATAACAAAGAAAATCATTCAAATTGTTTGTTGTCACATTTGACAGACAACTTCGGATGCCACATACAGAAGATAATCACATCTTGTAAAAACTTTTATCAAACATCACACTGCCTGACAGTCTTGTATTAGAGTAAAACATACAACAATAAAACATACAACACAAAAAACATACAGGTACTAAAATACAGTGTTAAAATCCACTCTCAGTAATAAACATCTCATCAAGGATCTAGGCCCTGAACAACCCTTTAAAACACACCTTTCACTGCAATCTAGTTTTAAAACACACGTTTCACTACAGTCTAGTTTTAAAACTCACCTTTCACTACAATCTAGTTTTAAAACTCACCTTTCACTACATTCTAGTTTAAAAATCTAACCTTTCACTACAGTCTAGTTTTAAACACACCTTTCACTAAAATCTAGTTTTAAAACTCACCTTTCACTACAATCTAGTTTTAAAACACACGTTTCACTACAGTCTAGTTTTAAAACTCACCTTTCACTACAATCTAGTTTTAAAACTCACCTTTCACTACAATCTAGTTTTAAAACTAACCTTTCACTACAATCTAGTTTTAAAACTCACTTTTCACTGCAATCTAGTTTGAAAACTCACCTTTCACTACAATCTAGTTTTAAAACTCACCTTTCACTACAATCTAGTTTTAAAACTCACCTTTCACTACAATCTAGTTTTAAAACTCACCTTTCACTACAATCTAGTTTTAAAACACACCTTTCACTACAATCTAGTTTTAAAACTAACCTTTCACTACAATCTAGTTTTAAAACTCGCCTTTCACTACATTCTAGTTTAAAAACTCACTTTTCACTGCAATCTAGTTTTAAAACACACCTTTCACTACATTCTAGTTTTAAAACTCACCTTTCACTACAATCTAGTTTTAAAACAACAGTCAGCCGTATTAGTAAAGAAATAGAATCAAAATTAGTTATACCTTTCATCATCAAAACCCAAAGTCATTTTAGTAACAAACTACATAACAACAACCTTACCAGACTGAATCAGCTACTCCACCTATCTAAACACAATCAAATTCAAACCAAAAATCATTTTAGTAACAAACTACATAACAACAACCTTACCAGACTCAGAATCAGCTACTCCACCTATCTAAACACAATCAAATCAAACACAAAATAAACACAAAACCAACCAGTAGCTGTGGAATTTCTGAAACCATGAAACATTACTTATTTCTCTGTCCACATTTTTCCAGTGACCACCTAATACTACATGACACATTCAATGAATTAAAAACTGAATTTACACTGAAAATCATCTTGATAGCAACAGTGAGAAACTGAGAGCCAAACTTTAATTCAAACAAATAAATAGACATAAATTCAAAAACATAACATAAAATAGCACAGACATAGGTTAAACAAAAAGCAAATACTCCAAAAGAAAATAATTATATAAATTATTTAATTAATAGATTTACTGACTCACCAGCTGATAGATTTGCTGACAGAGTTTCAGAACATGTTTTAAAAATTCCACATTTTCTGGACACAAGGAAGGAAACTGGTTCTGGCTGGTTTGGGCTGTTTTGAATGTGAACTTTCTGTACTGACAAGTAGTAGTAGTAGTAGTAGTAGTAATAACAACAATAATAATTATAACAGTAATAATAATAGTAATAATAGTAGTAATAGTAATAATAACAGTAATAATGATAATAATAATAATAATAATAATAATAATAATAATAATAATAATAATCACTGAATTTGTGAACAAAATTTTGACATTATGTTTATTTTATTTTTTTATCTTTGTACAGTACAAACCACGAATCAGGTGAAGATCACAAATTTTGGATTAGCTAAACTTCTTGATTACAATGAGTACTAAGCTGCTGGTGGAAAAGTGAGTGGAACAGTAGTAATTCACATTTCTTACTAATCAAAAACACTGATAAATTGGTTCAAATTCAGATTTTAAATATTGAAGTTTAAATTCTGTTTTCTTATTAATAGGGAACTTACAAACTGAAACTTGGAATAGTCTTAATTCAGAACTTACAAACTGAAACTTGGAATAGTCTTAATTCAGTTTTTTTTTATTAATTGGGATCATTGATATGCTGAAATTTCAAAAAGATTAAATTTCAGATATACAAACTGGAAAATATATGAAAAACTAGATTTTATTCTTTTTCACTGTTTCAGATGCCAATCAAGTGGTTAGCTCTGGACAGAATATTCACACACAAAACTGATGTCTGGAGTTATGGTACAACCTTCTGTTTATCTTTTCTCTTTTTTTATAATTTTAATGCGGAAATGACATTTGAATATGTAAGATGCATCAATTTTAACATCCTGCTTGTAAAATGAAAAATATATATAATAAAGTGTACTGAGAAGAGCAAACAGTCTAAACACATTTCTCTTACTTTGAGTCATTTTGAAATTAGTATTTTTTAATAACAATAAAGTATGAAAATTTATATTACAGGTTCATTAACGATATACTGAATCTTAATTTTTCTTGCTTTGTGATAGTAAAAATATTTCACTGATACAGAATGTAAACAAATTTGAAACTGATGGATGTGACTAATTTTTAATTTTGTTTTGTTGTTGTTGTTCAGGAGTCACTGTGTGGGAACTGTTTATGTTTGGTCAAACACGATACGACAACATCCACGAAGTTTTCCATTTCCTGAAGAGCGGAGAGTGACTGCCACAGCCTCCAATCTGCTCCATCTACATCTACATCATCATCATCAAGTGTAAGTTTCCTTGTAATAGACATCGTCATGTATTTGTGTGAGAGTGTGTGTGTATTTGTGTGAGTGTGTGTTTGTGTGTGTTTAGTTTGTATATTTCTGTGAGAGTGTGTGTATTTGTGTGAGTGTGTGTATAAGAGTGTGTGTGTGAGAGTGTGTGTGTTGTTGTGTATGTGAGAGTGTGTTTGTGTGTGTGTGTGTATCCAGTATTACATGGCTGAAATAATGAGGATATTTTTAGATTATTAAAACAAATTTCAGGTTGGACGTTGGATGCAGAAACCCGTTCATCTTTCAAAGAGCTTGCAGAAGAGTTTGCTGAAATGTCTCGAGATCCTGGCCGATTCCTGTCATTCCTGTAAGTGTTTTACTTAAAACACATCCACCTTTCCTCCTCATTCAGTTCGCTTGTTTTAAAAATTTCTTCTCACAGATTGAAAATGATCACTGTGAAATTAGGTGTAGGTTGATAACAGATTGAAGGAAGGTGTATTCTTACTTTTAGAAAAGTCAAAATTATTACATTTGTGTCTTGTTAGGCTTAATTTTAGTTGCATTAAATTATTATTATTATTATTATTATTATTATTATTATTATATAATATTATTATGTGTTTTCTGCATCATTATAAAAATAATTTTAAAATTAATATTAGATAAAACTTCCTGCATGATAGAGTAACATAGACACAAATTTTCTTGCTGTCATGGAGATGAAACTTTTATTAATTAATTAATTAATTTATTTTATTAACCTTCTTTTCTTCTTTCTTTTCATCTTTTTATTTTATTTATTTATTTACTTCTTTTTAAAAAAAATAATTTCCTGTATTGTTCTTTTATTTCTAAATATTTGTTTTTCAATTTTATCTTATTTGCTTCTATTCACTGACTACTTTTTTATATCTAGTCACTACTTTGTTCATTTACTACACAATTAAATCTGCTACAGCAGTCACTGTATTAGCAATCCAGTTTTTATTAGTCCAAATTTGTAGTATCTGAATTTTTTCCAATATAGTACAACTTCTGTAAAACAGACACTGTCCAAAAAAGACCTCTTCTTTGGTAACTGCATTATGCAGGTTTATTTTTTATCCAGTGTATTAAAAAAAGCTAAGAAAACAACAACAAATCACTGAAAAAAGAAAGAGTTTAGTAATAATGTTTATATCTCAGTTAATAGTTTTTACTTACATATTTATTCCTGTCCATTGTTTTCTCTTTAACTAAACTAAATTATCACACTAAACAGCTCTTTGCTGATCTTCACAATAAACCATGTGACTTTGAACCCACTGCATGGAATTCTCCACATTTGAATGTATGCAACAATTGCTTGTTCAGAAGCTTATAAAAAACACACTGAAGTATTTATTAATTATTATTATTATTATTACTATTATTATTATTATTATTATTATTATTATTATTATTATTATCATAGACAACACAGAAAACTTGATTAGTTCAAATGTTTATTTATATAAATATAAAACTGATATTCCAATAAGCACTGACAATATCAAGGAAGCTGGTCTCTGAAACATTGGGTTAGTGGTTAGCCCAAACTGATAAATGTTTAGAATATACCTATCAGTATTTAGAAGATGGATCAATGAGTAGAAAAAAATGGATCAGTGATAATCACACATGGATTGTTGATTTCAGAAGGTGATTGACAGCTGGTTGGTAGCAGTAACACTATCCAGAGCTTGCTCGCTCTCTCTCTCTCTCTCTCTCTCTCTCTCTCTCTCTCTCTCTCTCTCTCTCTCTCTCTCTCTCTCTTTCACATTGTAAGACAATGAAAATGTTTTAAAAAAGGGACAGAATAAAAAGCAATGGGAAATTAACAATGTAAAATGAATATTCATATCCAGTGCATATGTAAACATTCTTATATTTACTTAAAACTAACATCTAATGTTTATCATTGCTACATAATAACAAAATTTAATTTATAGTTCTACATTTTCACCAGCCATGCTATTTTATATCACTTTTTTATTTATTTATTTCTGTTGTTTTTTATGATAGATTTATTCTGTCAGTCTCTATATTTCAATATTTCTCTTTTTTTATTTACATAATTATTAAAATTGATTTATATAAGTAATTAATTTAATGATAAGATTTCTTTGGGTTTTGTTTTAAGCATGAAGTAAAAAAGAAATAAATATAAAATGATTTTAAGCTTCTTCACCAGTAAAAAACAAACAAATGCGTCCATTCTGTCATGTGACCTTAATCAATTTGGATCGTTCCATTTCTATTTGCAGGGAGATGAGTTTCTGTGTCTGCCCAGACATACATATGACAAGACTGATTTGATTCGCAGTCTGAATGTGGCTGCTGATGGAAGTTCTACTTGAACCTGCAGATGAAGCAGCAGACATCTCTCTCTCTCTCTCTGTCTCTCTCTGTCTCTCTCTCTCTCTCTCTCTGATATATATATATACATTCATTTCATGGTGTCTACTGGTTATTCATAAAGAAGGTAAAGTCTCACATAAAGAAAATCAGATTTTGTACTTTCACTCAGATTTTAGAATTTTATATTTTATTGAAACAAAACCATGTTAAAGTAGTACATATGAAAATCAGTAAGAAATGATTTCAAGGAGAGAAAAAATGGGGTATATGTAGAGAAAAAACCCAAATAAAAGTAATATAAAAAATGGGGTATATGTAGAGATAAAAATAAAATAAAAGTCTAATATAAAAAACTGAGTATATGTAGAGATAAAAACCAAATAAAAGTCTAATATAAAAAAATGGGGTATATGTAGAGATAAAGATAAAATAAAAGTTTAATATAAAAAAAAAATGGGGTATATGTAGAGATAAAGATAAAATAAAAGTCTAATATAAAAAAATGGGGTATATGTAGATATAAAGATAAAATAAAAGTAATATAAAAAAATGGGGTGTATGTAGATATACAGATAAAATAAAAGTAATATAAAAAATGGGGTATGTGTAGAGATAAAGATAAAATAAAAGTCTAATATAAAAAAATGGGGTGTATGTAGATATAAAGATAAAATAAAAGTAATATAAAAAAATGGGGTATATGTAGAGATAAAGATAAAATAAAAGTAATAAAAAAAATGGGGTATATGTAGATATAAAAGTAAAAGTAGCTGATTTCAGTTCAGGTTTAATGTGCAGTTTTAAATATGATTTTAAATATGCTAATGAAACATGTTAATTTAAATATGCTAATGAAACATGTTATTTAAATATCCTAATGAAACATGTTAATTTTATTATGCTACTAGAACATCACAATTTTATACAAGCAAATTTCAACTTTAAAATATAAATACGCCAATGGTAAAAATGTTAATTTGAATGTGCCAGTTAACAGATGCTTACTTAAATATGCTAATTTAAAAATACTTTTATTCATTTAAATTCCGATATATATAATCTAGAAATGATGAGCTTAAAATAATTAATAATTTTTAGAACATTCAGATCTTTAATTCATAGGGTGTGAAATAAAATCTAGAATGAGCTCGTGATATTTCAAATCACTGCTTGTCAGATATAGCTGCAAGTTTATAAGTAATCGTTTTCTGAATATTGAGATCTTTAATTCATAGGGTGTGAAATAAAATCTAGAATGAGCTCGTGATATTTCAAATCACTGTTTGTCAGATATAGCTGCAAGTTTTTTCAGGTGGGAAATATTTTTAACATGATTAATCAGGCTGCATCACAGTTTCTGCATTCAAAACTGATTTAATCCTGTAATAATGTGCTACTGTCTATTGCTTCTCAATTTTAAAGGACTTACTTATTTAAAACAAGAGTTGTGTTTTATACCTGTGGAATTTTCCAGTTGTGTTTCATGATGAATTTAAGTTCTATAGTTTTAAATGTGAAAGAAACAAATATTTCAAAGTAAAACTCATGAAAACTTCCTTCAGTAAAAACCATGTTCTGTTTTTGTTACCAGAAACTGGTGGCAGGAATATTTTCTTCTTTTTTTTATTATTTTTATTATTGTATCTTTTTATTATTATTATTATGATTTGTATTATTTTATCTTTTATTATTATTATTATTATTATTATTATTATTATTATTATTTGTATTAATTAACCAGTTTTAAGTTTTAAAACTGTGATGAGCAATCATGTCTCTACAATACACATGATCAGCAGTTCACAACAATTTCATTAATAAACAAACCTAAATTAACTTTTTACATTTTTACACACACCAAGAAAATCTCATCCCTAATAAAAGATAAATATATTAATAAAATTTGTTTCAATAAATTTCTTACAGAAATCCTTGAAGATGGTTTGCAGAAATGTATGGCTATAGAACTAATGTTTGGTTTCACTGTTTTACTATTTGCATACATAATGGATGCATAATGATTATTCATAACTGTACAGATTTTTTTAAAGAAATTTTTAAAAGTGTATTTCAGTTATCAAGTTAGAAACTAAACCATATACAAATCTCTAAGACATATCATTTTGAATAATTTTAGGTTGATGATAATATTAAGGACATTAATCCAGAAAACAATGTTATATAGGTAGAAAAATATTAGATTATATCTAAATGAAAATAATATCGATAAAATTTTACTACTTTCAGTTTTCATCTAAGTTAATGTAGTTTCATTTAGCTAAATGTAGTGCTATGTATACATATATCAATAAGATAATCTCTATCTTTTAAAATAAATTGTCATCATCATCATCAATCATCATCATCATTATTATTATTATTATGATTATTATTATTATTGTTATTATTATTATTAGCTACATGAATATTTTTAATCTACTAAATACAGGACATGGTTTTATTTAGATCTGTGTATTTGCCTACATTTAATAAACTGAGTTACACTAAATGTTTGTCATCTAGACAAGATAACTGTATAGTGAAATCCTGTGTGTCTAAATAACTGTATAGTGAAATCCTGTGTGTCTAAATAACACTGTAAATTTTGGTCACATAATTTTACACTGTGGATCTCATAAAAGCTTGCATATTTATAACTGGGTTTGTTTGTTCTTGTGTATTTGTATATTATTTATTACAAGTCACAGACTTCTAAAATACATATTAACATTGATTTATTTTTGTAATGTTGTTTTTTCTTTCATTTTATTACATTACATTGGAATGTGGGTTTTTCTTACTTAATTTTATTTGTTTCTGCTTTTTGAGTTGTGAGAAAGCACACACACACACACACACACACACACACACACACACACACACACACGAACACTCACACAATGGCTTCCATATTTATTTTATTTATTGTGTGTTTTGTGTATTAAAAGTGATATATCTACCAGAGAAATTTAATTCTGTAAAATACTTTAAATTTGAACACAAAAATGTTCTTTTATTATTATTATTTTTATTATTATTAAATTCTTTGCAAAGTTGTAAAATAATATTCCTATCTTCATCATTATATTAATTTAATTTCTGACTGTCTTGACTTAAAAATATTAATTAACAATAATTAATAATATGTCAGATATAATAAGAAAACAAATCACATTTATGAGTGAAATAAAAATAGATTTTAAAATAAGCTATAAATAATTGGTAAAATAGTAATAGTTAAATCTAATATTTTGGGTTGTTTCATGCTATATATAGACTGCATAGATTAAATATTTTTTTTAATTAAATTGTCTTTTCCTTTCTGTTTTTTTTTTCTGTTTTTTTTTTTTTTTTTTTTCTTGATTCACTATATTTTGAATTTAATTTTTTCGTTTTTATATATATATAAGCTTTTTCACTTTATTTATTTTATCATTTTTTTAATTATTTGTGCGTACATATCCAAATGTGAGATATATCATCATCATAGGTTATTCCCCCTATCCTGATTTGCCCGCCCCTATTTTTTCTCACCATATTTTAATTCATAAAGCATTTTCACTGCATTTAATTGATTAAAAATGAACTTTTTCTCTCCATTTTCATATCAATTCACTACGATTCCAGTTATTGTTTGCATTGCCTGTAGATGTATGTATATATATATATTTCACTTAATTTCGTCTAATTTTCATTATTATTTACAACCAATAGTTTTGAAATTTATGTTACATATTTTTATGATAACTTAAACAAAAAAAAAAAAAATAATAATAATAATAATAATAATAATTGCTTGTGTCAAATATAATTCATATGGGGTGTTATCTGTAAGCCTGTAATATTATGCATAATTCTGTTTCTTATGTTTCATGTTTTCTTCTGTATGTGTATCACCGTGTGTGTGTCTAAATACAGCTCTGTGTATCTATCTAGAAATGTACTGTTGTTGTTTTTTCCTTTTTATTTTTTTTTCTCTAGGATATCTGTCTTGCTGTCTGTATCAACAATGTCATTAGTAATAATAGTAGTAGTAGTAGTAGTAGTAGTAGTTAGTTGTTGTAGGAATAGAAGTCGCAGTAGTAATAATAATAACAACAACAATAATAATAATAATAATAATAATAATCAGACGAAGAAGAAGAAAAGCAAACACTAAAGCAGTAGTTTAATATATATGTATGTGCATGTGTGTATGAACATATTTGTGTGTAAATGTTGCTATACATATACTTGTGTATATGTATTTATACAGGAATCAATATTTTGTTCTGTTACGTTTAGAATGAGAAGAATCGGAATGAAGTGGTATGCATGTGGGTATATATACATATGTGTGTCGTATTTATGTGTCTGTGTACGTGGATAAAATTATTACTTAAATGTTCATATTCCTGCTATTATTGTTAGTGTTGTAAAATGATTAAACTGAGCAAAAAAAAAATTAACAACAACAAAAATCAGAATAATTAAAATCAGAATAAATTAAAATATAATAAATAATAATAAAAAATACTTCAGATTGCGGGTCCGCCCATGTGCCCCTGCTACGTGAATAATGTGAATTGTTCCCTACTCAAACTAACTTGAACGTGCACACTAAATAAAGATGAAACATGATGGCTAAAACCCGGATTTAAAACACGTGTCTGTAGAGGTATCCAGTTTTTCATCTAGTCACGTTTTTAAAACATCGATTGAGGCTTGTTTTATTTTTTGGTTTGTTTTGTTTTTTTTTTTTTCTTTGCTTAACAATTTTCGTTTGTGCGGTTGTTTCTCTGATTATATTTTTATTTTGTATGTGTGTGTGTCTTTTTTCTTCTTTCCTTCTATTTATTTATTTGTTTGCATTAAGAGAGTAAATAAATAATAATTAAAAAATTAAACTTAAAATTTCATGTCTAAGAGAGAATTTTATAAAATATGTCAAGCAGGATAAAAAGAAAAAGGAGAAGAATAGTTGAGAATGCCAGGGATCCCCAGAACACTCATCTGTATTAGCTGTTAATAATAAATTTATAATAAATCTCAACAGTGAACTACTTTGTACTACACTGATATTATACACATTAATTATATTATACATACAGACATACATACTTACATACAGTTAGGTGAATATATTCAGACAAAGAAATCATGAAACAATGTAAAATAGTTTAAAATTTAAATGAAATAAAGACAGAATAATTTTATTTATCATATAAATATTTTATTGCAGTTTTGTTAAACAAGTATATTTTAAATAGCACACCAGTCTTTCAAATAAACCAGTTTACAAAACAATAGAATAGTTTAGATGTAAGAAGAGAGAGAGAGAGAGAGAGAGAGAGAGAGAGAGAGAGAGAGAGAGAGAGAGAGAGAGAGAGAGATGACAAAAATGGGTGAAAATTTCATAAGTAAATCAGTTTGTTTTAAAGTGAAATCTATTTTGTAACTTAGCAAGGTTAAACGATAAAGTAATTAATGAAAAAAAAAATTAAAATAATAAACAAATTAACTAAATTAATTACTTTACAATAAATAAATAACTAATTTTCTGTTTATTTATTAGAAAGAAATGTCTGTGGATTTTCAACTTCAAAACAATTAAGTGAAACTAAGTTAGCAGACCATTTACTTTTTACACCAAGTAAATATTTTTATTTCATTGCACTGTGCCACGTAGATATTGTTGTCATCACAACAGACAGACAAAGGTACGGACAGTCCATCCTGGTCAGTGAGGATGTCACGTGTAATGTTACCATCTCGCGACAACTGAACAACACAATTACTATTAAAATCACAAACAAAAATATTTCCATCCCTGTCACATGTAACACCTGTAAAGTCTCTTAGTTTGTCTGAATCACGTGACACCCATTTGACGTCACCTGATGACGTCACACAAACTAAACTCTTTACATTTGACACAACAATCAGACATTGATCGTGAACTGTGAGACGTGACGGTTCGGGGATCAAATTTGTTGAGATAGAATTAATGAGCTGACCACTGTCTGTCAGTATGTCCAAGCACTGATTATCAAACAACACAGTGACCGCGAGACGGTTGCCAGGTAACACAGCGATATAGTGATACCCTTTAAAAGTTTTAACTGTTTTTATCAGTTTGAAGTTTTCCAAATTTAAAAACAATATTTTACTTTCATCTGGCACAGCAACAACAACAACAACATCATCCCGCTGATCACGTGATTCAGCAAGACCCCATGGTTCAAAGGAAGTGTTGTATCTGTTTATCAGTGATTTTCTTTCTAAACAAAAACATTTTACACAGACATTGTACAAATCACTAACAACAATTTTACTTTTGTCTGCACCTGACAGCAGCATGGAAACTGGGCCAGGATTTTCGTTATCTTGTTGTGTTTCTGTGGTAATGGTGTCTGTGTGTTTGAGTGTGTCTGTTTGGATGTTTGTGGATATTTCTCCAATGTGGACTGAAATTTCTGCCTTTTTGTCAGATTTTATCAGATTTATTTTAAACTTTGCTTTTTCTATTCGCGAACGAGATTTGGACAGAAACTCGGAAGTTGTGTTTTGAAGTTTGGTGAATTTCGAAATGTTAATTTTTATATCTGACTCTGATTTTCTTGTCAGCAAATCTTCCCCCAATTTTATCATTAATTCGTTTTCCTCAATCAGATGTTTGTGTTCATTGAATAATTTGTCTATTTCTGATTTTACAAAGTTCTGAGAATTTTCTATTTGTCTTATTAACCTTTTTTGTTCTTTGTGGACTGCAGCAGTAAAATCTGTGATTAGTGTGTTACCAATCCTTCTGACCTCTTCTGCAGTGTCCACGACGTTGGTGTCGACGGCTTGGCGAAGTTGCTCAATCATATCATCCATCTCTGTCTGAAGAATTTCTTTAAAGGTTTTGAGACTTTCAGAAACAGAACTGAGAAGTGAAATGTGATCTTCCTTTTGAGCTGAAATAAATAAATAACATAATAAATAAATAAATAAATAAATAATCAGTCAATTAATTAATTAATTAATAAAGATATGCCTACAATGTGAAGTTTTTGAATTTATGTTATCAGCTACTTTAAAAATCTGAGTTGAAAAATAACACAAATAAAGTTTCCTCTATTTCTTTAGGTTGTCAGGGTTAATATACGGCATAAATATCTTTAGTTAAACAAACATTTTTTTTTTTTTTTTTTTTTAATATTTTATTCTAACGAATACAAACATAACACTGCTGACTCACAATTAGCGGCGTCCTGTAGTGAAAGGTTTATAGGGAATTGATCTGCCCATGTATACACTGGTTTCGTGCTGTCTGGATGTGGACATCCTGCCTGCACAACGGGCAGGTGATTTTTATGTCGTTGTTATCGTAATTGTAACTGATGTAGTTCTGCAGGCATTCGGTGCACAACGAATGTCCACAGTTTAAAATCCGCGGCTTCTTGAAAAGTTCGGCACAAATGCAGCACGAAAAATTATCATCAGAGTTTGCTGCTGTTGCCATATCTGTTAATGAATAACAATAACAATAAATAAATAACAATAATAACAACAGCAACAACATAGAAGAATCAGAGAAGATAAAAAGGAAAATACAGAGAAAGAAAAATGTAACTAAGTAATAATAATAATAATAATAATAATAATAATAATAATAATAAATAAATAAATAAATAAATAAATAAATAAATAAATAAATAAATAAATAAATAACAATAAGAGATAACAAGAATAGCAGTTAAAACAGCTGACTGGAGGACAAAATTAAAAGATTTTTGAATCAAAACAACAAACAAATAAAAGTAAAGAAACAATTCACACAAAAAATAAAAATGAAATATCAATTCCGTTTACTTCAAAGGGCCAACGGAATATACAAATAAATAAATAAATGAAATGATAAAATAAATAAATAAACGTGCGAATTTAATTATAAAAAATAAATGCTATTTAAGCTACTCATTTATTCATTCATTTATTAGTTTTATTTTGTTTGTAAGAAAATAAAAGAACTATTAAAGTGAATTACAAACTTGCTAAATTTAACCTTGTGACGTAAGTTGAGAAGGAAAACGACAGTTCTACTGTAATACGTTATAAGAAACAAAGCATGGAATAAATAAATAAATAAATAAACATTTGTGACCTGTCCATGAATGATGCAAGGTAATTTCGCACACTACTATTTCGGCCTATGCTACGTAACCAAGCTCACTCATTTTCATGATAAAACTCGAATGTAGACAATGAAAGAAACGTGACATTCACAGAAGTAATGTATTCAGTGTAATAACAACGAAACATTTCATAGTAAACGAATGAATTTCTGATTGCTGCTGAACATTATTATATTAACGTCGAACTTAACAAATGTTTTGATCTGCAGTTAAATGGCTTCATTCATTGATAAAGTAATCGAGAAAGATAAATGTGACAACACATCGCCAGACACTACTTTTCTCTGACCACTGAGCCACACCCTCCACTCTAACACAAAACAATTTTGTACAGAAATTTTATTATGAAAATAACCTAGATTACCGTTTTATTTTATGATATCTTACACTAACGAAATAAAAAGAAAAAAATCATAAATAATAATAATAATAATAATAATAATAATAATAATAATAAATATTCTTACCTTTGTCTTAAGAAATGAAAATGTTAACACCTGCAAACAATTCTCTTCTATTCGTCTGCAATGTCAGTTTACTGGCTGAGAAGACAGTTTTGACAGACGTCAGTCGGTGAGTGGAATATACCAATATCAATAAAGGGGTGGAAGCCTTGAAATTTTCTAGAACACTTTTGTTTCTTCTGAGAAAAAATAATCGTGAAAGTTTTTAATTCTTGTGATAAAGTAAACAGCAGTAAAAGTAACAACTACCTTAACATAGTTCGTGCAGTTCATTAATTTTTTAAAATGCGTGATATAGTCTATCACACATGTGGTAATAATGACACAGCAACTGGTTTGTAGAAGGTCGGAAACATTTAGCCGTCAAAATTACTTCTTCTTTAAACTTGAATAGTATCAGGTTTTTTCGTAAGATATATAAATAAACTATAATAATGAAAAACATGATACAAGGTGAATATATGATTTTAGTCAGGTACATACAATGGTAATAAAACAATAGTAATATATATTCCTTTATTATATAAATTTTATTTCGTTCTATTTAAGATAAATAAATGAATAAATAAAGACAGAAAGAAAGAAAGAAGCGATTAAATTCACGAAATTATAATATTATATATTTTATTATTTAGCTAAACCAAGCAAGTATATTTCTGTTTGAATCAGACAGCAATTCTCAAAAGTTTGGAAATAGGCAATTAAACAGGGGATTGAATATTATGTCAGCAGTAACACATATACGTAACAAAATAGTTTTCTAAGTATTTTAATTTAACACGTTGCAGTTTACCTTAAGTATTTGTTAGAAAGGTGTTAACTTTCATATCATTCTTAATTCACATATGTGTGTGTGTATATATATATATATATGAGAATAGTGTCTCTGAATAAAACCGTCACACTTTTGTCATCTTGTTGATATTGTGAATAAATGTTTTGTTGAAACAGATTATCTGAAAAACATGAGTACAAAAACGTCCTACAGACCAGTATGAATAATACAAGTTATCGCTTCGCTGGTTTTCATAGCCTTTCAGTTAGCTCGTTCATATAGTGATGATAAACGATGCAGTACAAAGTCAAAGTATTTTCCAATATCAGTGTTTCCAATATCAAATAGTTTAAATAATAATAATAATAATAATAATAATAAAAAGTTTGGATAGAAGATTTACTAACAACATTACTACCTATCCATAACAAAAAATTATACTCTACAAAACTGTTATTAAAAACTGATGAAATTTTGTCTTCTTATTTAACCTGATTGTATTCTGTTCCAACCACTGTCTCACGTCATGAGATCAGATAATTATTAACGAGTTTCTTTTTATCCACACAGTGGAAAACATAAAGACATAATAATAATAATAATAATAATATAATAATATAATAATAACAACAACAACAGTAGCAGCGACAAGGACAATAAGATTAATAACAACAACCACAACAACAACAACAATAATAATACCAAAAGTAATAGTAATGACAACAATAAAGAAATAATAACAATAACTGTTTGAACAGTAACAGCAACGACACAAAAACAGCTTCAGTGATAACAACGCCTTCAGCTGTGTTGTGACAGTGTTAGTTTTGATTCCCGTTTCATGTTTGTTTTCAGCATTTTTTTATTTTAGTTTTTCTCTTTCTTTGGTTCCCTCGTTAGATCAGTCCTCATTTTGTTCGTTCGTTTGCTCATTTTTATTTAATTTGTTTTATTTATGCACCATTATATCTCTCTACTTATCGGTTACGAAGTGTTGGAAAACTGCAACCAAATTGAACAAAAAATAAAAATAAAAATAAAAATAAATAATTAAATAGAATGAGATGACCATATATGGCAACTGCTGCCTTTAATTTAAGGGATGGAGGAGACATTGCAAGATCTTAAACAATTGCTAGTGAAGTTAGGGAAACTGGTCGTGGGTTTTTTCTGTATTGGTTTGATGGTTTTCGTTTTACAATTTTTATTATGATTTGTTTTATGATCCTGATGAGTTTGTCCGCCAGAGTTACCATGTTGTAAATGTTAACATTGCTATATCAGGAATTACCTAATATTAAAGCTCTTGAATTGGAAACATCGTCTTGTTTGTTTATTCCATACATATTACTCATGTATATTATACAAACATACAGCTATCTAAGAGAACCGCTTGCTTCCCCTCCCCATTGCATTTAGTGTTAGAAGTGGGATTATAAAGCAATTAGGATTGAACTCTGGTATTTGTAAATAGCTGAAAGACAACCAATACCCTCACCTGACCAGGCATACAGAAGATTTGATGTTGATGATTAGGCGAGACTACATGCTTTACGACACGAGATTCACACCTGAAGAGAGATATCTGATCTGCATGATTCTAAAGTTATCCAAGAACATTTAAACGTTTTTTTCACATGAATAACGACATATTTATATAATTAGTATGTTAGTATTCACGTTAATATTAAGTTCAGTATGTGGATATTGTAAAAATTTGTTCCGGTCTACCTGTAATTTGGATTATTAAGATATCTTTTATTTTTTAGTATATTTCTTTGAATATTAATTCATAAGTTAATAGGGTGCATGGAGCTTTGGAGAAATGAACAAGTAAAGGAACTATGAACATGTTCATTTCAGATAATTTAACGATAAATCAAATTTTCTTTTCTTCTATAGTCACTGAAATGCAGTACAATTGCGCTTTTCGGAAATCTTTAATTCTATTTTTAAGTAAAGTATTTCTACGTTTAAACGCTTTATTTTCCAAAGAGCGTTATCTTTTTGTGGCGTGTCCATAACGTCTTCATAGTTTAACGCAATAAATACAGTTTTATTTTACAGTAATTTAGTTGTTGACTTTTTTTTTTAGCAGAAACATTTACCATAATTTTCATCCGTACTGTAACATTGCTCATCCAAGTATGTTTCTTTGCCACAGTGACAACATTTTCAGGTGATTAGACAGTGCAGAAATTGACGCGTTTAAACAATTTAACATGTGTTGCTGGGGCGTTGAATGCTTGCCAACATGATTAGTTGATTCCTTATTGTGCAACATTATTGAGCAATAGGCTTTTATTAATTGAATTTTAGTTGCTTTTTAATGTAGTATTGAAGTAAACATTTAGAAGCTTGTTTCTGTCTATGTAACAGCTTAGTTAGAAAACTGTTTGATAAATTATGTCCAATTATTTTTTTTTCCCTAAAGGTAAGTATTTATGCCATAAAAATACAAACTTTCAAAAGTATGTTATAATATAAAAGAAAGTAAATAAAAAATAAATAAAATAAAATAAAAAAAAAAAAATAAAATAAAAGACATGCTGGTATAATTTTTCACTTCCTATTGCTTTGTTTTGTATTGTTGTATTATTATTATTATCGTCTCTCTCTCTCTCTCTCTCTCTCTCTCTCTCTCTCTCTCTCTCTCTCTCTCTCTCTCTCTGACACACAAACACACACACACTCAAAACTATACAAAGCAAAGAAAAATACAAAACACTGAATTATATAAAAAATATAAAAAATAAAAAATAATCTTAGTTTGACCAACTAAGTTGTTACACTGTAACGATGAGGTAGTAACATCCACATCGTACCAGACGTTATTCAGTGTTCCTTACACACGTTATTTTTTCTGACAAATAATTAAACTATACTTAAAAATTCAGAAATTAAAGCTCGACCAACCCATTTATCATTATTACTATGACTGTTGTTGTTACGAGAAATACAGTTAAGGTTATAACCGTCTCATTATTTTAAATTTTAAAATTCTTTGTTGTTATTATTTTAGTTGTTGTTGTTGCTGTTGTTCTAGCAGTACAATAAGAAGGTTTATTATGATTGCAGTCGGAACTATATAGAAAAATGGAGACTCATGTGTAGTTTAGAAATAGCTGGGTATTACTCTTTTTTCTTCTTCTTCTGTTTTTCGGATGTATATTATTTCGTTATGAATTAGGAGTTCATTAGAAATGGTAGAATGATCAAATTAATTAATTAATTAAAATTTCAAATAAAAATAAAAATAAGAAAAAGAATAATAACAACAACAACAATAACCACAATAATAACTAGATAATTTTAACAACACCAAACAAATTGCATAATAATGGTGACACATCAATTAACAACTGGATTGGTGTGAAAAACATATACTCTTCATTAAAAAGTAGGGAACTCTAATAAGAAATTACAATTGTAAAACAATTGTAAGGTATAATAGCTGCGTGGAATAACAACGAATTACTTGGTCAAACATTACAACTGGTAATTCAGTATTTCAGGACGACTGGGGTCAGAGAAGAAATTTGAAATTTGAAATGCTACCACCACGATGTGTAAGACATTCATTCAGTGGACAAGGCAGACTGCGTACAAGTCTCCCAGTGGTCATTTGACTGCGTTTGTTCCACTGCTCTTGCCTCGGTAGTACTTCCCAGAGATGTCCCTTCTTTGCACAATATGGATTGGATGTACTGACAGTTACAGATACACCTCCCCATACGATAACCCGTCCACGGCTAAATCTATCATTAATCGAATTTTTGAGTTTGCGTGTCTTTCATTTCGACCGTGCATGAGAAGCTGAGCTGCAGCAGCCGAGCCCTGTTGTGTCTTCTTATCTAAGAATCATACGTAACTATTTTTGAAACTTTGGAAAAATGTATGTTGTAAAGACCGTTCTACTTTCAGCGTTCTGCAGATTATGTCTGGGCAACATTCACTCATTAACAGCCTCCGAGGTTCGAGATAAACACCGAACACGATTTTCGATCAAACGCTTTGTCAAAGAAGGTAGTGTTTTTAAAAGGCTGCATCTGTCTGAAGAAAACAAGCTGGGTAAAAATCTTCAGTTTACGATACTCCAATGGCAACGATGCCGAAGTCATCACAGCAAATTGGGATCCATTGTCACCAATTCACCAGAAAAAGCTGGAGATATCTGGAATGCCTTTCATTTCAGTACCGAGATGAAAGGATCAGCAATTCTGGAAAGTGGTTGGTATATTTTAAAGATCCAGGTTCACGGATCTGATGGAGTGGAACTGAACACAGTCAGTCTAGATATTGATGACAGCAGTCTCGCGCAGGACATGCTTCAGTGTAAACTTCACTGTACGAGTGATCTGCCCCGCCTGAACTCTTCGCCTCGAATTAATGTTGACAAAAAAGCTAAACTTAGACAGAAAGGTTACCCATCTAAATGTGCGGAAGAGGACAACGTCAAAATACCAGTATACCTCGACAGCGTGAAACAGTACAAACGAATGGCTACTCTACCAGTGTATAAAGCTGACATCCAAAATAGCCGTAACTGAAATTTCACTTAAGTGAGCGAAACAAGACCTACTGTTCTCTCAGCTTTATTACCTGGAGATAAACATTTTTACTGTATATATATTTAGCGAGAGAGAGAGAGAGAGAGAGAGAGAGAGAGAGAGAGAGAGAGAGAGAGAGAGAGAGAGAGAGAGAGAGAGAGAGAGAGAGAGAGAGAGAGAGAGAGAGATATATAGAGAGAGAGAGAGAGAGAGATTAAATGCAGTTTTTATAAAACAAAATGGAGTTCTTACCAGGCTGGATATTTTTTAACAAAGAGATGACAATGAGGTTGTGTTACTGTGGAAACCAGGTTTCAGTTTTATGAGACAAACACACAAATACGTGGTATAATATACCCGCTTGAAGAGAACTTTGACCATCTCGTGATGGAGATAAAACTCAGGTGAGGTATGACATTCTCAAACCATTGTCTTATTTAGTAAACTGATAATTATTTACGTCAAATAAGAAAGATTACTAATCAACAATACACAATTATCTTTTCTCTTTAACATGAAATACAACATCGAGGTCCGAGCTTGTTTAAATAATGGGAGGGGTGTGGTATTTGTATAGTTACTTATTACAACCACTGTTACCTGTAATATTACAGCTACTACAACATTTTTGTAACATTCTCACTGCTGTTAACTTGTATTACATTTTACAAATAGAACAAACAACAGCTACTACTACAACCATTATTACTAGTGTTACTAGTACTATTATTACTAAAACAGCTAATAGTACTATTGCTGCTACAGCTTTACTACTACTACTAATATCAATAGCACTAAACTATTATTAGTCCTCCAGTTACTTTAACTACTGTTACTATATTTGATAAAACTACTTCTAATTCTACGACTGTCAATACTTCTACTATTAGCTGCTACTATTATTACTGCCATTACTATCATTATTAATACTGCACGTGTGAATACTACACCTGCTGCTACACCTTTACTACTACAACTGCTACTACAGCTACTACTGTAACTATTACAATAACAACTGCTATTTCTAAGCTTGTAATTTATCATCAATGTTTTTTAATAATATTAACAATATCATTTGTTTACTCTGTTTATATTTAGTTATGTATGTTCAAGTCGTGTATAATTAATTTATTACTAAAACACGTGTCAGTGATAACATGACTTACTAATCTGTGGTGTCAAGAGCAATGTTTACTAGGCTAACTTAAATTGATTGTATAGAGATAAACTCAGTACAAGTCAGCGTTTCACACTCACGCACACACACACACAATAAATAAATAAAATTACAATAGAAAACGTATGATTTTGTGAGAATTCTGTGGAATGTTTTTCAAATTATTATTTTATTATTACTACTATTATTATTAAAAATTATTATGATTATTATTACTAATTATTATTATTATTATTATTATTTTATTATTATTATTATTATAATTATTATTATTATTATTATTATTATTATGTAGCATATAGCCCGCGTGTGTTTAGATTTGTCTGTCATGTTGGCAAGGTTCAGTTTCAATCAAAAAACTTTATTGTTAGATGCTGCCTTTCTGGTGGACTTAAAATTAAAAAGGTTTAACTCATAATAATAATAATAATAATAATACTAATATATAATAAATGAAATTTCTGAATGAAAAATTAAGACAACGACAATTAAAAGTCATACACATACATATACACGCACACAAATACACACAGACACAATCGCAGACACACAATATTATATTAATATAAAAATATATCCATACCCTAAGAATATTACTACTGCTGTTATAACTACTAGTCTTACTACTACTACTACTACTACTACTACTACTACTACTACTATATCTACTACTATTATTGTTACTTATACCACTGCTAATGTTAAAACAAATGCTAATGCTGTGGTTGCATGTAAAATCTAAATTGTTCTGTAAATTTTAATTTCATTGTGATAAAATTGTAAATCGTCTGAAATTGCCAAAGTCATATTTTTTATCTAATAAAATTTAGTTGCATTTGAATTAACTATATTACATATTGTAAATTCGATTATTTCTACGATCAGGGTTTGAAATAGTTGTTATCTGTGTTCAGTTTGTTAACTTGTTATTAAAACACGAGAGAGAGAGAGAGAGAGAGAGAGAGAGAGAGAGAGAGAGAGAGAGAGAGAGAGAGAGAGAGAGAGAGAGAGAGATTATTATTATTATTAATATTTCTCAACAAATGATGTGCTATTAAATAAAATATATATATCTATGTCCATTTATTTATTTGTTTTCATTTTCTAAGGTAAATTAGAATCACCAGCTAGCAGTCGACGTTTTTTCACTTCGGGTCAAATCAGTGCGTTTGTGATTTTTATCTTACATTTATCTTGACAGCGATTTACTTTACTGAACCTAAGAATTCATATTAAATCAAATACGCACGCGCACTCACACACTCACAATATCATTTTTTACTAACATATATGCATGTATGTATAAGTGTGTGTGAATTCGCACACAAACATATACACACGCATATGTTTATATTTATTGCTGCATATATGTATGTTTGTATATATCTGTGTGTGTGTGTGAGTGTGTGTGTGTGTGTGTGGGTGTGTTGTAGTCAAGCAGCCGTTATCTCTTCCCCCTCTTCCAGATTCTAAAATTATTACAAACTGCTAAAACATCATGAACATAGCTGAATGTTACTGTTTATAAGAAAAAGTAATATTCGGGTCTGTATGGCTTATGCGACAACAGAAAATAATCAGAATGTCTAATAGTAAAATTTCCCTATTGTAACTAATTTTCTGACAATTCAGTGAGAGTACAGACCTTTCTGTCTCCAACAATCTGCTGACCGCGTGACTGACCCAGATAAAACACTTCTTAAAATAAATCTTTAACCTTTGTTGTATTCAAGATAACACTAGGTACAGAGGAAACACTTGGTTTAATGGTTTAATGTAAATTAAAATATTTGAAATAAAATTCATAATAATAATAATAATAATAATAATAATAATAATAATAATTCCTTTATGATCAAATCTTTGTATATTGTCATCTCTGTTCAGCTTGTTATTGAAACACGTGTTAGATATAACATGACCTACTAATCTGTTTTGCCAAGACTAAAGTTGATTAAATATAGATAAAGATTATTTTAGTACAAAGTCAACTTAATGAGAGAGAGAGAGAGAGAGAGAGAGAGAGAGAGAGAGAGAGAGAGAGAGAGAGAGAGAGAGTACAAGTTCTTAATAAATAAAACATTTGCACGCCCGAATAGAAAAGATAAATAAGTAAATAAATGAAAAAAACAAAAAAAAAAACATTAAGACTAAATAAATAAACATTAATAAACAGCAAATACAAAATAAACAAATAAACAAATACATAAATAAACAAGTTAACAAATAAATAAAGAAAGAAAGAAATAACAACAATAATACTAAAAACAGTAAGAAAGGCAGAAGCAGTAGTGCTGGCAGTACAAGGAAAAAGTAACAGCTCTGCCAAAAGTAATAAAAGTACTGAATCACGTCATCTACCTAAGTATACTGAAAACACGTTATCTGTTTTCATAGACGCCACATTCAGTCAAAATGTATCAACAAGTTAAGAAAAAAGATTAATAATAAAAGAATAATAAGAAAATGTTTTCTCGGTGTTCATTTCTCCAAATTTGCTCCAACCTGCAAGAAAAATAAAAAAATAAAAAATCAGTATTTTAAGTAGTTCAGATGACTAAAAATTAAAATCTACCGCAGTAACCTTAATAATAGTTTTAAGGTCAGGGTTAGAAATAGACTTTGCATAAGAATTAAAGTTAGGCACTTCTTTAGCGTCAGAGTTAGGGCTTAAGGTTTGGTTTAGGGTTCGGGCTCGGGTTATGTAAATTTTAGTATGAGGTTATGATAATGTGGAAATAATTTTAGGCTCACGATTAGAAGTAACGTAAAGAATCAAGGATCGGGACTTGAGTAAGATTAGGTTTAGAAGTTCGGCTGTGGTTAGCTTTAGGATGAGGATTAGGGTTAGGATTAGGGTTAGTGTTAGGATTATTCAAAATTTATTAATGAGTCTTATGATAATCTGCAAAACCGTTTTATGATCAGAGTTAGTGTTGGCATTAGAATTAAACTTAACGACTTCGTTAGTGTTAGGGATTGAGTCTGGATTAGGGTTAGGAATAAGTTAAGGTTAGGGTTAAATTAGGGTTAGGGTAAGGGTTAAGGTGATGTTTATTTAAAGATTATTATCAGTGTTACGATAATGTGCAAAATAATTAAAGGGTCACCATTAGGAGGAGCGTTAATGTAAGAATCAACATTGGGTATGATTACGTTCAGAAGTTGAGCAGGGTTAGGGTTAGGTTAGGTTAGGTTAGAGGTTAGATTAGGTTAGAGGTAAGATTAAGCGTTATTGTTTGGGTTAGGCTTAGCATTACGGTAGTGAGGAAAATAGTTTTAGGGTCAGAGTTAGAAATCGTCTTTGCATAAGAATGAAGGTTAGGTATTTCTTTAGCTTAGGGTTAGGGTTAGGGTTAGGGTATTGTAAATATTAGTATAAATGTTATAATAATTTTAGGATCATCATTATCGTAAGAATTAAGGTTTGGGGGTACTGGCATTAGAATTATCTTACGTCATTAGTTTTACACTATCAAAAAATTATACCGTGTATAAACAAAATTCTGAGAGGAAGATGATGCAAAAATGACACTAACTTCGTCCTTCAGCAAGCATCATAATATTATTTTAGATGTCATAATATGCGACAGTTTTGGCAAAATAACGATTATCCCAAATAAATCTTTCGTTGAAAAATGGTTTAAATTGAGAATGATAAAAACGAATTATCAGATATTTTCTTGTAACGTGCAGCGTCATCTAATATACAAGACAAAAAGAAAGATCCATTTGCTGTATTCAATTGTTACCATGATAAACCTGTAATTAATTATCACATTTTCCTGTAAAAATGCTTCTGATAAAATCACCACCACTGTTTATGTAACAAATTAATTATCGAGTGATTTTTAACTCGTTACAGTCATGCAGAAACAGTGGTAAGATTTGTGGCCTCTTCTTTATGAAACCGGAAAGTATAATGAGAAATATGGAGGACCTTCTATAGTAATATTAAATAACAAATTATGTTCAGAGTTATTAATGTAATTAATAAAATATTAAGTTATTTTCGTTGATTTTAATTTTCATTGTATGAACTGCGCTTCTGATAACTTGAGAATAAACGACTAAAACGTGACTTTTCTTCTTTTTTAAAAACTTTTTCAGTATATTTTAACCTTGAGATATCCCGTTTATTTTGTAATAGGAGCACTGTTCATAAAAGTAAACTGAGACTGCGCAAAAATGATATAAAAAATAGGTTATTTAAACCAAATCTCAATGTATTCATTCAAACAGTCTACTGGCAGTAAATATAAACTTTGCATTAAATAAATTTGCAGAAAATGATTCATACTATTAAAGTATATTAATTTACAGTACTGCTAGTAACTAAAGGATAATTACTGTTGTGACATTCAAGTTAATAGAAAATTAGGCTTTTAGGCAAAAAGTGAAGATTAATTACAGGCTGATGGTATGAATCAACATAAACCTTTTTAAAGTGAAATGCTTGATCGCTAGAAATTAATGTGGTTTACACAGCATATTAGAGTGATAATTAGATGTGCAGCGTAATATTAAGTGATGCTGTGTTCTTTATTGAACAAATATTGTAAAAAGGAAAGGCTGTATGACAGAGAAAGGTGAGATACATTTTATTATCTATCACAGTTTATTATTTATAATTACAGTCTTCTAGAGTCAGAACGGTTACATTAACAAGTTGAGAACAAAATATATTAATGTGAGTACTGTTGTGTAAATGAATAAACTGAGTTTCAGCTGTAATAATGTTTATTATTATTATCACCATCATCATCATCATTATTGTTATTATTATTATTATTATTATTATTATTATTATTATTATTAAGGACTTTTTCTTTATTTTCTTTATTTTCTTTTATTATTATTATTTTTAATCAAAAAAGTCCCACAACAAACATACACCTCAGTACTCATTGAAAAATGTTTTAATAATAATAATAGTCATATAATACATTATATCAGATTCACTTCAATTTAATCATATAAACATGTCATGTTAATAATAAAAATACTGACAGTGAATACAACGTAAATTCCGACGCGCAGTTTTTCTTCAGATATCTGTAGAAATGTAATTCTCAGTTTGTCAGTATAACCGCTGTGACTCTAGAAGCCTTCTCTCCATCTGCAATCTTAATACATTATCCAGAAATACTCGTATTTTCCTGTAATATATAATAAATAAATTGTGAAAAAAAAACAAAAAAAAACACACATATACTCACACAATTCCTTAGTTATTATTAAAGTTTAATTTTTTTTTTATAATTTAACCTGTTCCATAATTCTCGATTTACACTGATTCTACATTCTGTCATATTAACTGCGCTCCTACTAATCATGATTTGTTGTTTTTTTTTCATAAATAAAAATGAAATATTTACTTTATTTATACGGCGTTATTTGATTTTAATAACCTTTTCCCGAAACATCACCTTTACTTACTGTATTCTCTGATTGTTAAATATAAAATTTTTAACATTTTACAGCGCCGTGTTTCACAGTAATATGTGGGGTAAGTAACAGAAAGCAACATTGCGCCGTTTCTTAAACTAAATTTTGATAACCCTCACATAGTCAAAAAATAAAATATTATTTTCAGTTACAGCACAGAAGATTTTGATATATTTTATTAAAAACGCGTTAACTTGATAATAAGAATAATTTTCTGCAGATAACACGTGCCTGTCTGACTTTTCCTATTGTTAAGAGAAAGTATATCAATTAATTTTCTGAAAGGAAATACTTCTACTATAAAATAAGAATATAATTACCGAGATATTCAGTTTTGCACCTAATAAAAATAAATAAAGCAGAAGTATGGGAAAAGGGAAACTTATTAATGTATTTTCACTCAGTCATTCTGTATTTTATCTATATTTATCTATTATTATTATTGTATTCAGCCATAATATAATGAAATGTTAATTTTGGAGGTAAACAACAAGAATTCTTGATATTTTAATTTTGTTTTGATAATGACGTGTAAAAATATCAGTGTTAAACAGCAGCACAGTTATTATAAGATTAAGGTAATTTTCACCCATTGTCTCAATTTATTCCTCCTGTAAACTGCTGGTAGTAAAATAAAACGTAAATTCTGTCCAGCGTTCTCAAATTATCTTCAGAAAACTACGCTCCTAGAAACTAAATATGATATTTATGTCATTAATTCTCGAATATAAATTACTGTGATTCCATTAAGGTAGCAGCTAGGTTTTAAAGTTATATTATTCTGTTATTTACAAAATATTTTTAAAGTTTTGTAGAAGACGTATGGATAGGCATGTTTTTTGTTTTTTTTTATGATATAACTTACAAATTATAATATTAATACAGTAGACATCTCCTAGTAGAACAAAATGTAACTGTAAGTGAAATTATCAGTATTTTTTATGATGCAAAATAAAGATAAATCATAAGAAAACATCACGTTATTTTCACTCAGTATCAATTTACGATATAAACGTCGCTGGTTTTATGTATAAAACGTGAATTACGTCGCGCTTTACAAAACAGAAATCTTCGCTTATCTCTGTGAATTTTAATTTTAATGTCGTTTGCTTTGAAAAATCAAATTCTGTGATTCAAGTAAAGTGTAACTTCTCACGTGTTCAGTATTAATTTTTTATTTATTTATTTATTTATTTTTTATAGAGAAGAAACTGTAACTCAGTTTAAGAGAAAAATATTGTCACAACAGAGTGGCTTCCCCTGTATAATCTAGTCATTAAGTTATTTATTTCTGAATTTACAAGTCGAGTGCTGAATGCCACTATAAAATAAAAGGTCACATCCAGATTAATGTGATATTTGATTAACAGCAGAACAGATTTCACTAAAAAGCTCTGAATGATGCTGAAAACTGAGCTTTTACTTTATAAGAATCCATTCATTTTTGTTGATACGTTGATAATAAATGATGTCAACATGAGCGCAGTTTTCACAGCGACATTTATTGTTATTAACGCTATCAAAATTATTCTTGAAAAGCCGATGATATTCCTTTAGCTGACAGTTTATATATATATAAGCAGATGTAAGCAGTGTTTTTTTTAAACTAATATGGAACGTAATTTCCGCTCAGTCTGTTTAGTCGTAGAAGCTGCACAGCTGGTAGTAAATAAAAACGTAAATTCTGTCGAGCAGTCTCAAATTATTTTAAGAAAACTACCAAATTAAATATGGTATTATACACAGAAATTAAAGATTAACTGGTATAATATTGGTTACCATATTTAAAAATATGGTTTATTTGAAAGACCCTCTCTATTTCTCAACAACAAAAATAAATAAATAAATAAATAAATAAATGTATAGTTTTATAAAATTTGTCTTAGAGAGACATGAAAATATATTATTAGCAGTAAACAATTAAAAAAAGAAACATTAAGCTTTTCCAGCAGCGCAGTTTATAAAGCAAAATGTAGAATCGGGAAAAATAATATATTTTATATTCATTTCAAATTCTTCACCTTTTCCTGTATTTTTTATTTAACAGTGTCTTCGCCTCGGAAACTTGTTTTACATGGTAGACTGTAAAATTGATGACATAATCGAGATGAACAAAGATATAAATAGAACAATAATAATAATAACTAGTTTGGACTGTTCATAGAAAGAAGCAGGCGGCAACAGAAAAATTGTTAAAACTGTAGAATTCATGGATTGACAGAGAAACACATGCACAGATGTGGGTATATGTGTTTGAATGTTAGAAAAACATATATACATACACACTAGTTGTATATGAGTGTATGTGTGTACTGAAGGAAATTATAATTTTTGTATGTGGTATCTGAGTAATGGATACCGAGCGATAGACAGACAGATGTGAATGTGAAAGGATGAGTTGGTACAGACAGGTTATCTGTGAGAAAGAGTTAATGTGTTTGTTGTCAGATAACTGCTGCATGTGAAAGACAGTGTCCTTGTTTATGTATAAATAAATACAAGTTCCAAGTGTTTTGATTGTTGTTTTGTTTTTAAAAAATGAATAGAAATAAAATGATATACAATTAGATATAAAAATACAATTAATAACTGGATTATTTTAAGGATTTATTCTTATATCTTGATTTTGAATTGTTGTTATTAACATTAAAAGATATTTGAAAAAAAGCTGAAATTAATCAGGCTGAAAGAGTAATTTTAGCTCTATTAAAACCAATATCTTTATTAAAAACAGATTTGCAGTAATTTTTATTTTAAAGAAAATGAAAAAGAAATGTATGTATGTATGTATATAATAATAATAATAATAATAAATTTTAAAAATGTATAATTAATTTGCTTCATTATCGCTTCATATGAAAGTCTGAGACATCAAATGAAAGTGAAATGGTTCATACTACAAAATCTTAAAGGCATATGTCACTATAATTCGTTATTGGAATGCATTGTTACAAAGGTGGGGTTTAGTTTTGTCTTGAAATGCTATTATAATTATACTTCCTATTTAATAAACTTCAGTTTGATTAGTAACATTATGCAGAGTGATCTTGACTGCTCAAGGTTTATATGAAAAATTCATTGTTTTTATTCAAGGGGCAAATCGAAAAAGAAAAGTTTTAAGTGAAATAGGAATTTTACAGTAATTAATTAAGTAATAATAATAAATCAAATAAACCAACAAATAATGGAAACTGGTTGTTCTGAAACTGTTGAATTTAATATTGGAATATTTTGCTGGAATTTTTTTTTTTTTTTTTGTTTTGTTTTGTTTATACAATTAGCTGAATTCATCTAAAAGTAGTAAATCGAATTTAGCTGGGTTTTTTTGTGTATTTACAAACACATTAAATAGAGTTATTTCCCTTAGACCATTAATGCTTCTGCAATGTCATCTATTAATAGTCTAAGGGAAATAACTAACGGTTTTGTAAATAAAAGAGAGAGAGAGAGAGTACAGAATGCCATTTTTGTTGATTAGTGTTCATTCTAGTGCTTTGATTGTTTGTTTTTGTAAAATCGAACAAAATGTATATATAAAAAATAATGATTAAATCAGATTATCTTTTGCTGGTTGACAACAAATAACGAAGATATTGATCAGTATATAAATAATAAAACTAAAAACAGACAAAGACTAGTCTTTATTTATTTATTTTTGTTTTAAAATATTTGAATGTGCCTTAACATTTTTAATGTTAAGAAATTGAAAAATTTCAGCATGATTTTCCATTTTGATTATTGTTTTTAGATAAGATGCAATGGGTTTGATTTTGTAGATGTCAGGATTTAAAACAGTTAATTACAAAAAATGTTTTTGTATTAAAAATATTTGTACTGCCACTCATTTATGTAACATGTCCTGGTTGTATTTTATTATTTTATATCTTGTATTATTTATTTATGAATTTATTTATGTATTTATTTAATTTCATTTTACCCCTATGAATTAATTCAATACAGATTATAAAATACTTCGAAGACATTTCCATTTGCACATATTTGAAATAATTTTTTGAATTTTTCCAACATGTGAAAGGCTAATTATAAAATACTGAGAAAAATTCCATTTATTTTTTCTCTTCTTTGACTTTTTATCATTTTTAAATTATGATTTTCTATTTTTAAAGATTCCTTATTGAAATAATCCAATTATTCTTTCTAAAGTGGGAAAGTTGCTAGAAATGTCTAAACAGAAATAACTGAATATTTAAGTTTTATTATCTAGCCAGGTTTTTAAGTAATTTCAACTTGAAGATCATCATGTTTCTTCTAATTAAAAATAACAAAGTCATGGTTAATGCAAATAAAATTTTAATTTAGTTAACAGTTTACATTACAAATAAATTATTATATTTTTTATTACTTTTTTGGGAGAGTTATATATGTTCTTATTACCCCTAATTACATAATTTAAATATATTTACACAATGATTTCCCCAACTTTTTTGTATAAAAAATTCTTATTACCCCTAATGACATAATTTTCAATTATATTTACATTTATTACCCCCAGCAAACCCCTGATTTTACCCTGATTTAAATAATATAAAGAAAAAATGTTGCTTCAAATACCTCTAATTACATAGTTTTAAATATATTTAGACTGATTAAACCCAACAAACACTTGATTTACCCCGATTTAAATAATATAAAAATAGATTTAAAAAGTTAACTATCACACTGATTTTAGCTTATTTACAAAGAAGAGCAATGATGAATCTCCATTCCTCTTTCAGTGAGAAAAGTTAGAATAACCAAGCACACATCAATGATAAAAACAGTGCAAGCTGCTGTGAAGTACAATGTGTACACTGGATGTTCTGATCACATTGACAAGGCAGTCTCTTGGAGATCACTGAGTGTTAGAAATTGAAATTAAATTTCAGACAGATTTTTTCTTGACAGACTATGATGTAATAGCTTTCTGGTGAATCTTTTCTGAAAATGCACTGCTGGCTGAGGCAGCTTGAATCGGTTGTCTAGGATCCTACAACAAAATATAATATTCATTAATGAACTAAACATAAAATAAAGTGAAAGACGCTCTAACTGCATTTCATTGTCTTATCAAGAAGAATTTTAGTCCAAATTTGTGCTTTTTCCATGCAATTTAAAATTAAAATAATTTATTAAAGGTTTTTATATTCTTAATTTCAATCAGATTAATATTGTAAATTTCTTTCACCTGTATTAAATCTATCTTTTTTCTGAGATTAGAGATATTAAAAATAGCAAATTACAAATTTATACAACTGTTCTGTTCACTGTTCTATTAGGCTGGCATGTAAATTATTACATTGATTCTGTACTAGCAAAACTTAACATATCAAGCAAATAGGTTTGCTTTATGAAACATTTATATAAAATTATCAGTACATAAAAATAAAATCATCAAAGAAGACAAACAGTGTAAATATTTAAATTTAATTAATTGTTAATTTAATCTGAAAAAATCCTGACAATTTTCTTATAATTTCTCAGAAGAAAAAAGATAAATGTAGTTGAACACATTTGACTTCAGCATAAATACAAAATGAATTAGTACATTTAAATGGCTATATTGTTATTTCTAAAACTGATTAATAAACCCTGATATAATTAATAAGTAAAACCATTTTGAGAACAATGTAAAGTTAATGAAGAAATAAAATGTGGGAAGACAAAACAAAATCTGTTACTGATCAGTGAAAACATAATGTGTATTATATACTATATCCTTTTACAATGCTTCTTGAGGCTTTTGTTTTTTGTTTTAAAGAAAAACAAAATTGTTGATATTTTCTAGCTATCCATTATTATTTATAGTCCAGATAAGATGGAAACACATCAGTGAGAGCTACTAAAAATAAAAAAGTAAAGTGCTGCAATCCATACAATAAGAAAAACTGCTGACAGAAGGTTGGAATTTCCTAAACAAACAGTTCTACAGATTTCCTAAAATCACTCATCTAGATCCATTACTAAAATACACCATTAACGTAAATGAAATAACAATAAATCATTTCTTGATCATATTTCAGGCTCTGAATAAAACAAAGTTGAACTTAAAAATACTGAAACATAAATAAATCCTAGTGAAAACATTAAATTATCTCTCAAAATGCTCTTTTATATATTACATGCAAATAGTAATAAATACAAAATACAAAATAAAAGATTATACTTTAGCTATTAAAATGCAGATTACTTAATAATTAAAACAATATTATTTGCTTCACTATTATTTTGAGTAGATTAATCACCATCAAACAACACATACAACTAATCTTCATGACATTGTTGTCAGTTTAGGGGAAACACACACACAATTCTAGGTGTGCACCGTGTACTTGGTACAGGGCTGGGAGACCTACTGCACTGGGGTAACAGTGATTTACAAAATAAAACACCAAAATTACTTTTCTGTTGTTTTTATCATCATCACACCATTATTCATAAATATGGTCAACATCATCACAATAAATAAATAAATAATGTTGAAATTAAATGAACAATCTTGAATATTAGAAAACAAAATATATATTATGCTGTAAGCAAATGTGACATTTTTTGAAAGTAAAGTGCAAAAGTAAAAATTAAAATAAATGTGTAAAAAGAAAAAAAGAGAAAAATGAATTCATGAACCATATAATAGAAAATTAATTAATTATATAAAGTGAATAAAACATTTTTTTACTGTAATGTTGGATATTGTATATAATGATTTTTTGTAAACAGTTGTAAACAGTTAGAACTTAAAAATCCTTTCTGACTGAAATAATGTTAAGAAGTTAAAAATACAATATTATAACCGTTTAGATTATATTATCATGTTTTAGCTTAATACAACATTAGTAAGGATTTGTAATGTTTGTATGCTTAACTTTTATGATTGCGTATGTGGTCAAATTAGAAATTAATAACAAGAATCAGAAATTATCCATGAAAATGACTTGCCGTAATAATTTCTTACTTTCTGAGTGTAATATTGTAAAACTGTTAGTTACTCGAGGCTGTTAAAGAAAACATTTTGAAGTAAGAATAATATCCAAATATGACTTCAATATGTATGTATTCCAAAGCTGTTATAAATGAATTATAATATTGGTTGATTTAATGAACAAAATTGTGAATTGATGTTTTTTGTGTGATCATTTAATGTTTTCAACACGAGTAACCATTACTTCCATTAGACCGCACTCACACAGAAATAAAAGTTATGTCTCTGTGAAAATATATAATGTTTATTAGCATTAAAGTATTTTATCTGTTTTATCAGTGTGAATTATAGCTAAATATACTCAAGTATGCAACATGAAATAAAAAAGGAACAAAGAGAAGAAATAAAAGTAAAAAAGGAGAAAGTGAACAGAAAATAAGGAAAAGCATTAGCCAAGCTGCTCAGGGATGTCAAATAATGAGATGTTCATCTGCACCATTTTATCTGTCAACACCAGTTCAAAGTCTCAGAAGTATGGACAATATGGTTAAACCTGATGATCCCAAGGTCAGTATTCTGGTTTAATTTCACCAGTTGAGCACAATCAAGATGTCAGTATAAAAATTAGATTTGACTAGAAAGTTAGATATAATGTATGATAAACTGGAAAAATTAGACATGATTGAAAAACAACTGAATGGTATGAAAATAACTGTACAAGATATAGTGGTAAAATGATTGATATTAAGAAAAAAGTACAAGATATGGAAAGATTATGAATTACATTCACTGTCAGTTTGAAAGGCATAAAACAATCTTGGAGATTTGAAATCTGTTGACTTAGATATGAACAGTTCTACTCGTGAAATGAGAGATAATAATACCAGTATGAAACAACAAATATGTGAAGTAGAAACTGAGTTTCGAATCTTAAGACATAAACTCACTTCATCGCGACAATGTAATGTTTAGTGTGATACCAGAGGAAGATGAGGAAGACACAGACAAGGAGTTGAAAAGTTTTATAAAAAATGAAAGTAGAAAATAATAGTGACTTTGACAGAGTGAATCGACTGGGGAAGATGTATATATAAGGCCTGTTGTTGCTAAATTCATTTTATATAAATTGTGAGAAGAGCTGCACCCAAAACACTGATAAACAAGCAATTCACGGTTAATGAACAATTCCTGAAATAAACTAATGACAGGAGAAAATTACTATATCCACATTACAGCAAAAAGGCAAGGGAAAAGACTGGTGTTAAATGGTGATAAACTGTATATCGAGGTCAGGCTGTTTACACTGTCGGGCCAGAAGCCAGTAACACAAACATAACAATCATCAGCTAAGTGACACCAAGGTTATTATCTTCTGTCCAAGTCTGAGATTCTTCAGTGTGGTGATGTTGAGAAGTTGATAAGAAGTTGAGAAGTTGCACATCCAACAGTGACCCGAGTATTACGTGCACATCAAAGAGACATTCGATGTTATCAAACATGCACACATAGACACTGGCCATGGAGGTTGCAATCGAATGGTAAAGGAGATAGGCAACAAGTTTGCCAGTGTTACCAGGGATTCTACTGAACTGTTTAAGTCAATGTGCATTGACTGTCAGAGTAAACTGATAACAAAGGGTGTGGTTGTGTGACCAATCTTGTCTAAAGAATTCTCTGCTCGTGGCCAAGTAGATCTCACTGATATGCAATTGTTACCGCGTGGTTCTGTCAAGTGGATTAAGGTGTATCAGGATCATCTTACAAAGTTTGTTGTTATCCGCCCACTGACATCAAAGCGAGCTGCTGAAGTTGCAAACCAACTCATGGACATATTTCTGCTATTCGGTGCACCACATATATTACAACTGTTCTGAATTTACAGCTCAAATCATTTCTGATTTGCAGGAGTTGTGGCCAGAGCTAGTTATAGTGCTTGGTAAACCACGCCACCCACAGAGTCAAGTTCTGTAGAATGTGCAAATTATGACATTAAAGACATGCTTGTTGCGAGGATGAGTGAGAATGATAGCGCTGATAGGACTGTTGGTGTTAAATTTGTTCAGTTTCGCAAGAACTCGAGTTTCAAAGCTGGATTGGTTTGACTTCATTCGTTACCACATTATGTTATCCACAAGCTACAGAAGGAAGATGACTTACTAGCCATTCTGTCCAGCAGCTCAACTCTACCAGAAACAACTCAGTCTCTACCAGAAATGACTCAACCAATGAGCAGCATAGACAAGAAAAGAAAGCTTGCAGTAGCTGCACAACAGAAACAAACCAAGCATGTTGTTATGCAGAGTTGTGTGATTATGAAGGATGATGCTGTAGGTGATAAAGTAGCTGTGCCCATTCCATCTGTAGAAATATTCTAAGTGTTTTATTAGCTGTAGAAAACAGACACTATACATCTGTAGAAATATTGTAGATTATATTAGCTGTAGAAAACAGACACTATACATCTGTAGAAATATTCTAGTATTATATTAGCTGTAGAAAACAGACACTATACATCTGTAGAAATATTCTAGTATTATATTAGCTGTAGAAAACAGACACTATACACCTGTAGAAATATTCTAGTGTTATATTAGCTGTAGAAAACAGACACTATACCATCTGTAGAAATATTCTAGTATTATATTAGCTATAGAAAACAGACACTATACATCTGTAGAAATATTCTAGTGTTATATTAGCTGTAGAAAACAGACACTATACACCTGTAGAAATATTCTAGTGTTATATTAGCTGTAGAAAACAGACACTATACCATCTGTAGAAATATTCTAGTATTATATTAGCTGTAGAAAAAGACACTATACCATCTGTAGAAATATTCTAGTATTATATTAGCTGTAGAAAACAGACACTATACATCTGGTATTCTGAAAGGGAAATATAGTCAACACTAGTTTGATTTATGTCTTCAGAGACTCCTGAGTGAATCTGACATTAACAGTGTGTCACTTCGTCAAGCCAACAAAAAGCAGTCTCAACATGGTGGTCAGGGTTTCGTCAAGTGCAGTTGTAATGGACCTAAGAGATGTCAGAGTAAGAGATGTGCTTGTTTCAAAACTAATGTTTAGTGTAACAGCAGGTGTCACAACAGTGTAAATTGTTTAAATAAATGAAGTATGTATTATATGTCACCAATGCATCATACTGGTAAATTTGTTGTTACATGTATTTTATTATTCAATACAGATGAAACATAGTTTAATTAATAGAAAACACCTAAGAAATACCCTTTAGCCAAATGACTGGAAATTTTAGTCAGTTTGGCTAAATGACTAGAGGTCAGAGGCATTTGACCAAATGACTGGTTTGACACATTGACTGTAGCATGTATATCTGCTTGTATTTTCGAAGGAAGCTTTGATATATTTTTTGCAAATAATTGCCTGTTTTGGAGAATTTCTTTTCTTAAACAAGAGCAGTAAAAAAGTGACAACCAAGTAGGCATTACGAATGATAACGTCAGATTCTGAGGATGCGAATGAAGTGTTGGAATGTGAAATAATAGTGATTTTGAAAGTGAAGAGAGTGACGATGATGTTGTCAATGATACAAATAATAATAACACGAATGAAGATGAAAATGAAAATGATTCTGCTGATAATCACAGTCAGGTGGTGATGTTTTACAACCTGGTAGTGGGTGTGGCTGTGGTAGAGGACGTGGTCGAGGTGTGACAGAATTCTCAGACTCAGGCAGATCAGCGTCAGTGGATGAATGACATGAGAGAGTGTCGTGAAAAACAATTCAAACCCCGGTCCCAAAAATATTCCATATTCCAGATTACAAATCAAGGCTCATGTTCAATCACTTGTTGGAAAAATTCTGGCTGCATTATATACCGAGAAGAAATCTGTTAGCTGACAAAGTTATTATTCCAATATAAAACTCCCTCTCTATAAAATAGCATATCAAAGAAAAACCGATAAAGTGGGATATCAAAACCTTCCTACTTTGTGACATTTCAAATGCAGAAGTATATACAGGTCACAGGAATGATGCTGAAACCATTGAAAACCTTGGTGGACTGGAAACCTTGTTGTTTGTATGTTGGAACTGTTTTGTGACCAGCATTACTGTGTGTTTACAGACAGACTCTACACTAGTGTATATCTGTGTGAGTTTTTGCTGGAAAAGAGAGGAATCTGCCTAGTGGGCACTGCACTTACCAATCTCAAACTTTTTCAAAAAAAACTGATCAAATCAAAAAGTCAAATCAGAAGGGGGCAGTTTGAACTATTGCTCAATGTAATTGTAGCAGCAATTGTTTGGTGTGATAAAAAGCCTATTTAAAGTGCGTCTGTGCACAGACAAACACCTCCAAGATTCTGGACCTCATGAGTTGGAAAGAGCCTACCCATGCAACATCAAACAGTAGGTGTGTAGTGTGTCTGGAAAACCACAACAGGTCAGACAACAAAATCCCAGTGCTGCCTAAAAGGACTTCTTTAAGAAGTTAAGTTTTATTTATTTATTTATATATTTATTTTTAAAATCAAAACAAATAAAAGCAAAGAAAAAAAGAAGAAAGTCATGCACATGTACACACAATAAAAATGAAAGCAGAGAAACAATCGCACAAACGAAAAAACCAAACACCACAGATGTGAAACTGGATACCTCACTTGAGGAGTTTTAAATCCGGGTGTCATGTTTCGTCTTTATTCAGTGTGCACGTTCAAGTTAGTTTGAGTAGGGAACAGTTCACAGTATTCACGTGGTGGAGAACTTCGTGTCTGACCAAACATAAACAGCACCCACACAGTAACCCTGAACAACAACAACAACAACAAAAAATTAAAAATTATTTTTAAAAAATGAGTCATGTCCATCAGTTTCAAATTTGTTTACATTCTGTATCAGTGAAATATTTTTACTATCACAAAGCAAGACTTGAAAAATTAAGATTCAGTATATCGTTAATGAACCTGTAATATTAATTTTCATGCTTTATTATTATTAAAAATTAGTATAATAAATATTAATTTCAAAACCACTCAAAGTAAGAGAAATGTGCTTAGACTGCTCTTCAAAGTACACTTTATTATATATATTTTTCTTTTTACAAGCAGGGTTTTAAAATTGACGCATCTTACATGAATATCATATTCAAATGTCATTTCTGTATTAAAAATTATAAAAAAAAGAGAAAAGATAAAAAGAAGGTTATACCATAACTCCAGACATCAGTTTTGTGTGTGAATATTCTGTCCAGAGCTAACCACTTGATTGGCATCTGAAACAGTGAAAAAGAATAAAATCTCGTTTTTCATATATTTTCCAGTTTATAGCATAATATCTGAAATTTAATCTTTCTAAAATTTCAGCATATCAATGTTTCCAGTTAATAAAAAAAAAATGAATTAAGACTATTCCAAGTTTCAGTTTGTAAGTTACCTATTAATAAGAAAATTGAATTTCAACTATTCAGATTTTCAGTTTGTAAGTTCCCTATTAATAAGAAAACAGAATTTAAACTTCAATATTTAAAATCTGAATTTGAACCAAGTAAGAAATGTGAATTACTACTGTTCCTCTCACTTTTCTGCCAGCAGCTTAGTACTCTTCATCAATGTAATCAAGAAGCTTAGCTAATCCAAAATCTGTGATCTTCACCTGATTCGGGGTTTGTACTGTACAAAGATAAAAAAAATTAAATAAACATAATGTCAAAATTTTATTCACAATGTCAGTGATTATTATTATTATTATTATTATTATTATGATTATTATTATTATTGTTATAATTATTATTGTCGTTATTAATATTGTTGTTATTACTACTACTACTACTACTATTCTTATTATTTTATTATTATTGCATAAAATTGTTATATGTACTGTTATTTGAAATCTTGAAAATGTATTTACTTACTTATTTATTTATTGTTTTGTAAAGCTGACTAACAAAGATTCTAATTAACCTTTAAAAAGAAAATAAACGTATTTTTAAATAGAGGAAGAAAAAGAAACTACTTTCTGTTGAATCTAGAAAACTACACCAATTTAAAAAACAAAACAAAAAATAAACATCAGCAAACAAATGAAAAAACAAAAACAAAACAAAAACAAACAAACAATCTAGTTTTAAAACTCACCTTTCACTACTATATAGTTTTAAAACTCACCTTTCAGTACAATCTAGTTTTAAAACTCACCTTTCACTACAATCTAGTTTTAAAACTCACCTTTCACTACAATCTTGTTTTAAAACTCACCTTTCACTACAATCTAGTTTTAAAACTCACCTTTCACTACAACATAGTTTTAAAACTCACCTTTCACTAAATTGACTAATAATAATAATAATAAATAGATTAGTAGTAGTAGTAGTAGTAGTAGTAGTGGTAGTAGTAGTAGTATTATCTATATTTGTGCATTCTTAATATATTTCATATATTTAAAATGGTCTTTATTAAAAACTTAATATTTCTTCATTAATACTATTCAGAGCAAAAATAAGATCAAGAATTTAAATTTGTTATGAAATTCTGTTTTGATAAGTGAAAATTTGTATGTTATTTATTATGATTAGAGAAAGAAATTTGGGTTTCACTATGACTGTAAGTATTTTCATAAAAATTTCATTTCACTGTGAAAATGTAGTATTTTCATACTGATACGTTATTTAAACAGAGAGAGAGAGAGAGAGAGAGACAGAGAGACAGAGAGGGTGAATGAGAGAGACAGAGTCAGAGTGAGACACAGAAAGAGAGAGAAAGAGAGATAGAGAGAGACAGAGAAAGAGACTAACCATTAATCAAATACTAACATTTAACAAATACTAACTATTAACAAATACTAACCATTAACCAAATACTAACTATTAACAAACACTAACCATTAACCAAATACTAACATTTAACAAATACTAACTTTTACTAACATCCCCTACGTGTACTAAACCTCACTGTGGTGTATGTGTGGCAACATTTCCAAAGGGAATGGCTAATTAGTACATTAACATAACATTATTTTGGTTAGATAGATAGATAGACAGATAGATAGATTATGATAAATAGTTATACCTACATAGATAGTTACTGAAGATAGATGAACAGATGGATACATAGAGTATAGCTACTTTTTCTAATTTCAAATAGTATCATTAATTTGAAAGCCCTTTCTATTTACAGACAGACAGACAGACAGGCCAACAGAGATTAGACAGAAGTGAGTACTCAAGAATAAGTTATGAGATATACACATTTCCCTCTGGCTTTCTTACTCTATCTCCTACAGAAAATATTATAGACATTTCTTATCCTAATTACAAAATTTTAAATATATTTACACAATGATTACCCCCAAGAAAACCTGGAATTTCCCCTGATATAATAAATAATATAAAAAAGGAAAGATAAAAGAATTATTTCGTTTGGCTTTTGGTTTTTAAAAAAAAAAATTGGTGAACTTATATGTATTTTTTTAAATTTAGAAAAATTCCAATTATTCCTAATTACATAATCTTCAATTACATTTACATTAATTACCCCCAACAAATTCTTGATTTCCCTTGATCTAAATAATATAAAAAAAGATGGTAAAAGAATACATATAATATATACATAATTCTAATTACCCCTAATTACATAATTTTAGATATATTTTCACAATTATAACCCCCAACAAAGCCTTGATTTCCCCTGATTTAGATAATGTAAAGAAAAAGAAGATAAAATAAAAAAATTATTTTTTTGGTTTGTATTTTGGTTCTTTAAATGTTTTTGTGAGTTTTTAAAAAAATTATATAAAAATTCTAATTACCCCTAATTACATAATTTTAAATATATTTTTACATTGATTACCCCAACAAAAACTTCATTTTCCACTGATTTAAATAATGTAAAGAAAAAAAATGTTCTTCTTTTTTCTTCTTTTTTTTATAAAAAATTTGAATTACCCCTAATTACATAGTTTTAAATTTATTTACAATTACTACCCCAGCAAATCATGGATTTTCCCCTGATTTAAATAATAAAAAAATGATTAAAAAAACACCTCTATGCACTATCACATTATTAGAATAACCATGCACACAACAATGATAAAAACAGTGTATACTCTTATTTTAATCATCAGTGGACTGATCGTTCTGAAGATGTATATCACTCAACTCTCCTCATCTTTTCATTATTTGTTTTTTATTATATGTTATGAAGACAAATCTTATGGTCATTTGCATTCTTCACTTTATTAACATGAAAGTTGCAAACTTTAAGAAAAAAACAAATCATTAATTTAACAGAGAAGCAGAATGTCGCAGGGTGGTACATCCTGATCCACCCTACATACACTATTTCACTTCTGCATCTTGTCTAGAAACAGCAAGTTTAGGAATGAAGGATAGCATTACAACTAATCACTCTATATACTTGATAAGCACAACTAACGCTAATTATACATTATTTTATGCCAGTTAAAAACAAATAAAATACATTAAAGTAAAATTTAAAAAATGAAATAAAAATGATAAAGGCGGAAAGACAAAACAAAATATGTTACTGATTAGTGAGAGACAAAAATAATATTTTTACCAACAGTTTCAAGTTAGTGTTAATGTAGCTGCATGTCTTGTCTAACAAAAGGTTGAATGCTGCAGTGAAGGTATTCCTGTCAGCCAGCTGGAATCCCAGGACAGGGTATATGTTCTGGAAGCCCTGTTAGTTGTGCCTTCACTGTCTCTGTTCTAAAAACAATCTCAGTCTCATCAAGCTTTTGCTTATAAATACAATGCCTGGTTCGTTACTGCAAAAATGGAAATGCTGAATTGATTTCATTCCTTTCTGAGGACAAAACCACCCACTGAATTACACCTGCCAGTCATATATTGTCACACGCACATCTCCGCTTTCAAAACCTACAATTTGGTTGATTCCCTTTTGTTACAAATTGGCCAGTAATCCACTTCTGAACGTCTGAACTTCTGAATTTTAATAAACCAACTACAATTGTCACAATGTTAAGTTCACTTTCAATTCTGCCAGGCAAAGGCATAAAAGAAAGTGTTACTTCTGTAAAGAAATTTCTGTAATAGACCCCCTCCATTCGGCATTCCAAACAAAAATTGATTCTTATTTTGTCCTGACAACAAATTCAAAATGTTATTTTCTTTCAATTCTGCCAGAAAAAACTTGGTCCAAAATGGTGCAGACTAAAGAAATTACTGTGGACTTGTTGCTGCTATTCATCAATCAAATAATTAACCAGGCTGAGGAAGGGCCAAGACAACAAATTAAAAAAATTCCAGTATTTTGGACTAGGTCACCAAGGAAATAAAACTGGTCCAGATTGGAGCGAGAGCAGATGATCTAGTTGTGGACTTCACATCTTCTCATCTTCTGGAAGAAAGAATAATGAATCATCTCAGGCAAATTATCTCAGGTTGGTGAAGTCCAACAGTTCAATAAATCTTCAGCAGCATTATCTCATCTTTTGGACTCTGGCAGTTCAGTGAATTATAAAACATTATCTCAGATTCTGGAAGACAGATGATTCAGTGTTGTTCATCTCACATTATCTCATCTTCTGGAAGTCTGGCAGTTCAGTGAATCATCTCGTTGTTTTGTTTGCACTGCAGCACAGATCAGTCTAGGGTGTCCAACAACTGTGAACATGCAGCTTCCACAGATTAATAAAGGAGGATTTCCCTATGGTACGATAACCTAAAAAAGAAAAAAGAAACATAAAAATAAATAAGAATTAAAACAATCACTGCAAATTGTTATAATATTTTTCAAGTAACAATTTCTAAATAATTTAATTACTAATTTTCCATATCAAGAGTAACAATATCAATAACTTTAAAACTTAAAAACTAAGTAAGAATATAAATGTATGCATGGTTATTTGAATTAGTGTACTGTTTTAAGCTCCTTTCCTATAAAGTATAATTTAATGTTTGTTTTAATTTATCTCCAGATACAGAAGTGAAGTAAAGGTAGGGGGTGTTTAATCTTTGCTTTACAACAAACGTATACATATTAAATTATGTACTACATCAACATGTATATTCATCTACATATAAATCAAAATATCTATACATCGTTATACAGGTATATATAAAACCCACAAATATACCAATCTATTCATTCAAATAACTATGTAGTATTAAGAATAAAACAAATTCATTAAAACATGACACAGTGATCAAATTTTGCATAATAAAAAGAATGTTCTCAGTACCAAGGAGGGAACAAATATTAATGAGCAGTTAGAAAGAAAAAAGTAGATTTATCAATAGTTATAATTTGAAGAATCTTTTGTGTGAAGTCACAATCAACTTACCTCGTGCAATAGCAAGTTGTCTGTAATGACTCATAGTGAAGCCTTTGTCTGTGTGGAGTATGTTGACATCACTTCTCTTGAATCCTGTACTCGGCCAGGTAAGCTGAGTGCATGGTCCTCCACAAAATGCTGCAGAAACTGGACAACCTCTCTGTATCATCAAAACTAAGTACACTGGATTCAATTTTCTCCCATCGCATGTTTTCTGTCTTGGAGTTACTCCATGCTGTCGTAGAGCTTCAGCAATGCTGTTAGTTTATCCTGACTAACGCCGTAATAAAGAGATTAAAAAATAATTTTTGTGATTGTTCTTTGTAGCAACACTTGTATATAATCATTGGTATACTAATCAAATATCTTTAGTATATTTAGTCTAAAAATACAATGTGGGAAAATAATTTTAGAACCTTTCTCCTCAATAAAAAAAATTACAATATTATATACTGAACTGGATGACTGAAAAAAAGAGTAAAATAACAACTTAAAAGAATACTTCCATTTTACCATTCAGTTCTTAATTAATCATGTATTCTAAACAGTAATATTTAGCAGTTTAGTATCAACTCCAGCAGAACACAATTACTCATGATCAATGGACTAGAACACACACTTACCCATCAATGAATTGGAAGGTTTCTCTACAGTTTTAGAATCTATGATGTAGCAACATCTCTGGAGTTTACGTTCGGTTTGTTGCCAGGGTTTTAAACTTGTCATCTCTCCATTATTCATAGTACTTGACAGTACTCCAAGTGGAATTATGTCTTTGTCAGCTGCAAAAAACAAAATATTTATTTTTAAAATTATATTAGAATTTAGTCAGTTACCTGTTGTTTAAAAAACATTTTTATATTATTCAATAATAACTTTATATATTATATGTTTACAGAATTACAGAATTATACAAGCAAAGTATTGTGATATAATCTAATGGTTAAGTTGCATCCATCCAATGAACATCCTCTTCTTTTTAAAGAATATCTTACTTTAGTATGTAAACATTATAATTTATATTGCTAAATTCTTTCAAAGTTCATACATTTTGGAGGTTTAAGAAGAGGTGGATATTATATACAAAATGTTTTAAGTCTAAAATTAATACAAAACATTAGGCTAACCAAAAATGTATTCAATGTTAATTGGCTACTATTGATATTAATATTATTATATAACTTGTAAGTTAAAAAAAACACCAAATGAACTGTTATTTTAATAATTTTTGAAAACATTAAAATGACTACAAACTGAGGATAGACCCTTTATCTATAAATATTACAAACTATGCATTCAATGGATTCTGCCATATTCAATCTCCATTCCAGCACTTCATCTCATGAAAACAGAAATGCATCTTCGTTTTACACTTTGTCCTTCTCCGGCAGTTTTAATTTTACAATTACAGTCAAACTTTTACATTGTCCTTATGAGCAATCACATCAGATGACTGATTAATGTCACTTTAAAGTGTTGAAATGAATTCTGTTTCAATCAGAGGTCTGTCGCTACTTTCATCATCAGAAGATTCCATCCATACCAAGCAAAATTTAATTCAGAATCACTGTCATTGGCTGAATCTTCGCTGTTTTCTGTAAAGTCACCAGTGTCATTTATCACTTCAATAACAGAAGAATCAGTCAAATAATCCTGGATCAAAGATTGTACATTTTCTGAATCAGTTTGTCAAAAATGTTTGCTCCACATACAGAATTTAAAGCCTTAGTTAAAATTACAGCAAGCATACAGTTAAATGTCATCTTGGAAATTACCTCACTTGCCAGAAGTATTACATCACATGATATTCTTGACAAGTGAGTGAAGGGGATTTCCATCCTAGTAATCCTTTGTTTACTGTTCGATTCTTATTTTGTTCTTATTCATTGATCTCCTATTTTAAATTCAGCCAGTCAAACTCTGCACATTTAGAAAGCCGTGAAAACAAGCTTTCCACTGATACCATGGTGAAAACATTGGCTGAATATTGAATTTTTCACGCAGTTTTAATTAACAAAAAACAAAGAATTATCTCATTTAAGTGCATTTTTGAAGCATATAGACCAATACATGTTTTAGTAATAACACAAAATGTACATAAATGGATAAACTATCAGTTTAAATTAAAATCTCAACCTACTCCCCCTTGAGCTTATTTTGGTTGTTACACACAATTAGGCAAGGTGACAAGGAGACATCCAACTTATTTCATGGTGGCAGGTCACAATTATGGAACAAAAACCAACAGTGGTAAAAGAAACAAACAATAACAAGAATGAAAAAATAATTATAATTCTAATATGTATACTTTTCCTGGAAACTTGACATCTTAGTTTTCTGTGATTCCCTGTTACTTAGTGGAGTAAAATAAAAAAATCAATAAATAAAATACATATGTCATTAGATATATGTATCATTTAAAGTTTTAAATACCCCAAAAAATCATTATTACAAAAAAGTGATATTTTAATTTTTTTTATTATTATTATTTTTGTATGAAGATAAAACTTTAGAAATGACTCACCAATATCAGTGTCCTGTAAACACTCAAAGTGGTCTTCTGAAACTAACTGAATATCATGATCCACATTCTCCAATGGAACTGGGCATCATAACTGTGATTTCCACTGAAAATTAATAACAAGAATCAGAAATTAACATAATTTTTGTTTTAACATAAACAATGATAAATGATAGATAAACACATTATTCAAATAATAGTAAAAGGTAATAATTCAAAATATCTGAGATACATTATTCTATAATATAACAATAAATGTGCATATGTGTATGTTTTGGTGTGTTTTTTATTCATTAAGTTATTACCCTTTAGCACTGCTATGATCCAGAATCCATGTTTTGATGATCTTCTTGTAAAAGTTCTTTTCAACAAAAGGATCAACACCTTTTGGATCCACATGTTCATCAGTCAGATGAGATGTTCTTCAGGCTGAAAGTTAAGTAGCAACAAAACAATGTATTAGGAAAGGAAAGATGCGTTTCAAGAATTAAATAAAAATATAGATAACTAGGACAGTATATTTACACTGTAAACAGATACTTTACAGCATCTTAACTAAATATTAACTCAACTGGTCTGTGTTGATTTAATAAACACTTACCTCAAGCTGATCACTAATTGCACTGTTAAAATACACCAAATCTAAAATAAAGTGGAAATATTTTATTTAAGAACATACACAGCATGTTTTTTTACTAGTTTTTACTAGTATTTTAAAAGCTAACTAACTATACAGATAATGAAAAAGAAACACTGTTTCTGCAATATAAAGTGACACCCTTTTAAACAAGCAACTAAAAATATTTTTCTAATGTACATCTTTGCACATAAAAAAACAAACACATATAATTTTAGATTATATCAGGCATGGATCATCAGCTAGATTGTTAAAAAACCTTGTTAGTCTTCCATGCAGGACTAATTCTTGAACCCAAAAGACAATGACCATGCACTCTAACCACTGAGCCAGTCTATCCATCACTATAAATTTAACAAAATGAATTAAGTGAATACTTACTGAGTACAGTTTCATTTATTTAGTTCTGGAGTACTTGTGAATCGCTACTCTGTTTTGTGAAATCTTATGTTTTGTTGTGTTGCTAATGGGTATTTTGTATTTTGTGACACTTACCTCCCATTACCATAGTGAGATGCTGAATTAACATTAATAAAAATAATAACCGTGCAATGTAAACTGTCTGATGAAATTTAACTCAGATGCATTCATTTAAAGATCCTTTATTGGTATATAAAATACTGACCAGTATATAAGAATCTATTAAAGCCTGAAATCCTCCATTTAAGTAATACAAATACATGTACAAAGGTCTGTACACTAAAACTGAATTTTACAAATCCCAATTCTTTGAGTAAAATACATTTCATAAATTTGTATAATAAAAGATTTAATACAATTTTGGCCATGCAACGTAAATTAAATTCTCTCACAAAACATAATTTCTGCTTCCTAACTGTTCAGCAGCTGTCCTGTCTCTGTCAGTTTTATCATTTCAAACCAGATGAACAGCTCTGTGAGAAAGTCTACAAGGTTTTATTGTCTACCATCTCGCTTGTACAGGATATCCTCCTGGCTGCTGGCAGTTCCAGACTAGTAAAAATAATGTTAAACATTTTAAAGTACTCATAAAATATAATGCTTCTTCTTTTAATTTAAAATACAGAAATTTACACCAAAATAATCACATCTATATGAATGGAAGTGTGTGTGTGTGTGTGTGTGTGTGTGTGTGTGTGTGTGTGTGTGTGTGAGAGAAAGAGTCAGAGAGAGAAATGTACATGATATAAAATGTAATGTGTGTCATAAAATATTAATGTATTACAAAATGCAATTTCCTACATTAAATTAAATCAAACTTCATTAGGTTTAGGATAATAAGAAATGCATAAGAAATACACAGAACTGACGTAATTCAGACCTTGTACATTCATAGGTTTATAATGTTTATAATACATATGATGAAGCAAATAATGTCAACCATTAGCTGTAGATACAGAGGTAAATAGTTTTGGATGTCATATTATCTGCATTTAAGACTCCTATGGCATATATACACAAACTTAAAAAAATATCATTTCAGTAGTGTTTTGTACAATAGTGTATTAATATCTCTTGTGATTATGATTACATATTATTTATGTGTGTGTGTATGTGTGTGTGTGTGTGTGTGTGTGAATGTGTGTGTTAAATATTATTATAACAAATAATTTTATTAATATTTTACAGTGTCTACATACGAAAAAACCTGATCATATTTTTCTTAATGTTTTATTTATCATTACTTGTTTTAGATGTTAAAATACAGCTATATAGATATTTAGGTTAAATAATATGAAAGCAGTCAATGCTCCACCCATTACAACCTTTAATATGGTTAAAAAATAATTTAAATATGTTTAATAATGTATAGAGCAAGTCAGCAATTTACAAAACTGACAGAAAACAACCTGTCAAACAAAATTAGCGTATTTTCTTTTAACACTTTTATTAGTTTATTTAAAAAAAAATAATTAGTTGAGTGTCTTTTGAAAAAAATATAAATAAAAAAATAAAAAAATAAATAAACCAATAAATTCACAAATAATTATTGTTCCGAAATAAGATGGCTGCCATCACTTGGCTTTGACATGTAAATTATAATTAAATAAAACAAAAAAATCTAAGTAATAATAAATAATAATACCTGTCTCCTGCACAAAATGAAATGCTTTAAGCAACTTTTTGTTGGATCATTATGCGATTACACCAATTCTGTGTAAAGATTCATCGAACATCAAATAAAACAGTAAGTCCGTACAGACCGACAATCATCCCGCATTTATCCCCAAATACAACACTAAAAAAAAAGAAGAATAAGAAATAAAAAATAAAAATAAAAATAAAAATTCAAAACAAATAAAATAAATAAAGGAAACAACCTTATTAAAATATAATTATAAATCGATGAATTTTTTTTTTTTTTTTTTTTTTTTTTGTGTTTTGTTTTGTTTTTAATCTTATTATTAGCCAATCACAAAGCTTAGAACTCACTCTACATTAAGTTGCTTAGTATTGTCCAGGAATTTACCAATGTTTGTTACAGGTCTGATAAAAAAAATAATAATAATAATAATAATAAAAATAAAACATTTACAACTATAACAAATATGGAAATCAATACTCTACTTTTTTTTGTTGTTGTTGTCTATCTGCATTGTGTGTGTGTGTGTGTGTGTTAATTTTCAAAAGTACCAACTTTATATATATTTTTAAATTCCACAGTGAATTTTCTTCACGTATAGAATCACAATACTATATAATCTTGGAAAAGAAAATTTCTGAAAGTGAGTTGATATGTTTACATGTAAGAAATAATGTTTGTTTCTGATGTATATTTCTGAAGTTATTGTTATTATTATTATCATTATTGTTGTTATTATTATTACTACTGTTATTTTTATTATTACTGTTGTAATTATTGTTATTGTTATTATTATTATAATATTATTTCTATATTTATTATTATTATAGTTATTATTTATTATTATTATTATTTTATTACTATAGATGTTATTATTGTTATTATCATTATTATTATTATTACTGTTGATATTGGTAATTTTTAAACTCTTTCTTTATTCTTGACTAATTTGTAATTATTATTATTGTTCCTACAGTTGTAGCAGTAGTAGTGCTAGTAGTAGTATTAGTATGGTTGCTATTACCCATAATAGTTGTCTTAGTAGTAAATAAATAATAATTTAGTAACAGTTTATACAATAACATTTATGGTTACATGTAATTATTACAATAGCAGCTGTTATTATTTTTATTTTTGTTATAGATGTTGTACTATGTTGTTGTTATAATTTCAGAACTGTGAAACTCCAGCACGAAAACTACAGATAAGATGAGACAAGTTGAGACAAACTGTGATTATTACATTTCTCATCTTATTAAACATTATAATAAATATTTTTTTGTTGTGTTCAGAGTTGTGACAGTAAATTTCTAATTTTGTTTTTAGATTTTTCTTGGAATATAAATTTGGCAGACTAAAAGTATATAAAACTGACAGAAGGAACATCACCAGTTCAAAACAAAACTCAACATTTCAGATGTTACAACAGTTCTACATCATGAGTTTGTTACTGATTCTGTTATTATTATTATTATTATTATTATTTATCATTATTGTTATTATCATATTATTATTATTTATTATTGTTATTATTATTAATATTACTATTATTAGTAGTAGTAGTAGTATCATTAATGCTTTTCTCATTATTCTTTATTTCCTTTTTTCTTTAATTCTTTTTCTCATTATTATTATTGTTGCAGTATCTGTAAAATTAATACATTTAGTACTAGCATAATGATAGTTAATAGTTATAATATTATTAACACTTTTCTCGTTATTGCTTTTCATTTTGGGTAAATTGTTATTATTAGTGTTATAGTAATAGTTGCATTAATCATTAAATGATTACTGATGTAGTAATAGACTTATACAAGAATCAGCAAACATTTCACATAGTTATTATTATTTATATTGTTATTCTTATAGTTCTTGTTGCTGTTGTAATTATAATTATTTTGTTGATTATGCTATTATTGTTTTGTGTTATTACTTTATATTTATTGTTATTATTATTATTATTATTATTATTATTATTATTATTATTGTTGTTGTTGTTGTTGTTGTTGTTGTTGTTGTTGTTGTTGTTCTCAGGACTGTGGAGGTACATCAAAGTACAGAAGACTTGTGATGAGAAGAGAACTCCGGTGAAAGTTTGTGAAGTAAACTGATAATCTAAGACAAAGGTTGAAAGCTCTGATGAGGAAAACAGTCTGACAAAGGTAATAGTATTTTGTTTTATATAATATACCTGGTTTCTTTACTTATTAATTAAATGTTATTTGTTTTATTTACTTATTTTTTTATGATTAACAAGATTTGTATGCATGTGATTTAAACAGGAATAACAATTTTTTTTAATGTTTTTACTAAATACGGTTTTACAAAACATAATTTGTGATATATATTTGTTGCAGATTGTGGAAAAACATAATTTCAACATTCTTAATCACCTTCTATTTTTATTTTGAAGTATCTGAATAAAAATAAATAAAAATACAAACATACAAAGATTACAAGTAAATTTATTGTTTTAGGTTGTTAAGGATTTAATTCCTATACCAAACATTGCACCATTGATTGAAAATCTGGTTTTCTTTCACAAAAACATCTGCAAAGCCAAGCCTAAAAGCTCCAACTTTACTGTTTCCAATGACAGACTAAAATGGCAGACTCACATTAACAGTTTTAGAGCAGATTTTCTCATCCGAAACAAACTAGTAATCTGTTACCCATAACACTTACTTTTTTTTGTTTTTCCTGAAAAAAAATATGAATGAAATCCATAAAAGATATTTAAGAATTTGTTTTACCCATTACTTGTGAAATATTTCAGTTAAGGCATAAACAATTATTTAAATTATTTTAAAACTTTTATCATTAACTTTTTGTTTTCAATGTTTCAAATTTGATTTATTTATTTACATCATTATCTGTATAAAAATAATGTAAAAAGTTATAAGTCTTTTGAATACATTATTATTTTTTATATACATATATTATAATTTATTAGCTGTGTGTTTCTTTGAATTGCAGCTGTTTTGTCTTAGACTGGCCCAGTGGTTGTTGTGAGGAGGATTACAGGAAGCCATTCACAGTTATGTAGAGTCAGCATTACAGGAAGCAGATCATCTTCCAGACTGGGTCAGAGAAAACCAGTCAGCTGTCAAACAGGCTTGTTACACTTCACTGTCAAATCTGAGCAAAGTTTACCAGTCATTATCAAATTAACTATGTTAATCTGTGCATGTGAATGTTCCAGCTGTTTATGTGTATTTTTGTATGTATATATATATGTCTGTGAGTATCTATGTGTATGTTTATGTCTCTGTGTGTATGTGTATATATATGTCTGTATGTTTGAATGTGTATGTATATATATGTGTGTTTTAGTTTGTATATGTCTGTGTGTCTGTATATGTAAGAATATGTGTGTGTATATGTGTGTTAGTATATGTCAGTGTATGTGTGTGTGTATTTGTGTATGTGTATGCCAGTGTGAGTATGTGTGTGTGTCTGTGTGTGTATGTGTGTATCTGTGTGTGTGTGTGTCTCTATGTATGTCTGTGTGTAGATAGATATGCATCACAGTATGAAATCAGGGATAGTTGTGCTGAAATAGGGAAACAGAGAAAGATTCAAAGATGGATTGATCAACAGATGGTGAAAAAGAGGTTGACTGATGGAGATATAGGGAGATAACAGACAGATTACTAGATAGATAATTAGAAAAAAAGAAAGGTAGATAGACAGGTGGGTAGGTAGGTGGATAGGTCAAGTACTTATTTACTTAATATTGCTAATATCATGTGATCGAACAGTATTTATTTAATTAATGTGAGCTAATATCAAACACATAGAGTATTTATTTACTTATTGCTTCTAATATAACATTACTGTACTGTATTTATTTAATTAATGTGAGCTAACATCACGTTATTGAACAGTATTTATTTACTTAATACTAGAACAGATTCATCACATTTCACAGAATATAGTCATCTATAGAGAGAAAGAATGAAAAATAAAAATAAAAATGAAATAAAGTATAATGATTTTGTATAAAAACATTTTGTATCTATTAAAACTGACATTTATTCAAACATATTCATAAAATAAAATTAAAAAAATATAAATATTGTAATATCATAATAAAAAATAGAAATGACATAAAATGTTTTAACATGGCCAGTTTGGATACACGATTGATAAGTAGTGACATCTAACTTGTATGTATTTTGAAGAGAAACAGAACTGCAGACAATCCTTCACAATTTCTTCATAAATTGAGAGGTGCGCCACTTCTAAATGACAGCTGTAATGCACATTTTAAACTTCTTTTTTTTTCCTGTTTTCTTGAGGAGTGTTTTTTATTTTATTTTTTGTCTGTAATGTTACTTTAATCAATAATTTCCATAATACAGGTAGACACACAGACAGACAAATAGAAAAATAGGTAGTTACATATAATCAAAGGATAACAGAAACTTAACAAAAGTGCTTCAAACACACACACACACACACACACACACACACACACACACACACAAAAAAAACTCGGAGACAAAAACAAATGTACAATAAATAAGAAAAAGTAAAAATAATAAAATAAACGAATAAAATGAAATAGAAATGAAAGATAAAATAATGAAACGTGTTGTTTTATCCCTCCCTCCACCAATTTAATCTGACATATGTTTAGAATTAAATCATCATAAGTCTATTTTTAATCGAGATATTAAGTATTTATATCAGTAGTAGGATACCTTCAAATATGTATCAGCAGTACATTATTTTAGTTTTGCTTTTATCAGCTGTGAATTCAGAACTGTTTACGTCTGTATCACATCTCTACAGGTCTGTACTAGCAGGAAGAGACTTGGCAACAGCATTAAGAAATTTCAGTCATGTTTATGAAGATGGAACTAAATTGGAAATGTTGAAAACAATTTCAGATCAAATGGAACAGTACTGTTCGATAGCACTAAAAGACCCAAATCGTTACATAGCCAACCCAATTGGTACATTTTTATATATTAAACGTTTCACTTTGGACTGGGATCGAGATGTACAGCCTATTCTTCACGAAAGTATTACGTCCCAGACAGAGCTAACCGAACTACAAGAAACTCGTGAACATCTTCCAAGTTACGAAGATTTAGAAGGGGTCGCTGTAGTTCTGTTTCGACTCCAAGACACGTACAAATTAAATGCGACAAGATTAACAGAAGGTTTTATATATGAACGATATATACAGAGATTATCAGCAGAAGAGTGTTATCAATTAGGTCGCCTTGCATACAAAATGAAAAAATACAAATATGTGCATATCTTGATGGAGACAAGTCTTGAGAAAGTAAGAACAGAAAAAATTCATGGCTATGAAATACACTGTAGAGAATTAGCGGGACAGATAGAGCAAGTTTTAAATTTGACAAATGAACAGTTAATGTTAGCTTGTGGACAATAACGTGCTCCGAACAGGAGGAAAAAGTATTCAAGTATATCAAAACTTAGGAAAGAAAAGAGAAAAAATGCCAGAGTTAAAGAAAAACAACTTTCGATGCTCTCTGTCGTGGTGAAGACGTTATTAAAGTACGACAGCGACATCGTCTGAAATGTCGCTACCATTGCAATATCAAAAACCTGCTTCTAATTCTTAAGCCTGCTAAAGAAGAGATTATGCATTTCAGACAATGTTTACTTATCCAAGCTGTTTTTATTTTTATTTGTATTTTTTGTTGTTGTTGTTGTTTCATAGTTTTATGAGTATTTTATTATGTTTATTCTTTATACCAATTGTTTAAGCTTTAACAACAACAACAACAACAACAACAATAATAATAATAATAATGCTCTCTGTCGTGGTGAAGACGTTATTAAAATACGACAGACACATCGTCTGAAATGTCGCTAGCATTACAACAACAAAAATCCACTTTTAATTCTTAAGCCTGCTAAAGAAGAGATTATGCATTTCTCACCAACAATTGTTCTCTATCATGATTTTATCAGTTGAAGACATTAAAACAGTTTCTTTGCCACTTTTACAACCATCTGAAATTAATCACTGTGGAAAAAATATCAAATCTGAGAAAAGAATGAACAAACATACATGTCTAGGAAGAGGTTTCATAGAAGCAGACGCGAGAAGTCAGAAAAGAATTGAAGCAATCACAGGTCTTCAATGAAAGCTTCAGAACCACTTCAGGTGGCAAACTATGGAATAGGCGGACAGTTCACGGCTCACACTGACTATTTCAACATAGCATATTCTTCCGGTGAAAACAGAATTGCTACGTGGTTAAACTATTTGAGTGATGTAGAAGGAGGTGCCACAGTGTTTCCTTATCTTGGTGTAAGAATACAACCTAAAGCAGGGTCAGCTATATTTTGGTATAATTTATATCGGAATGGTTCACCTAACAAAATTACAATTCACGGAACTTGTCCCGTTCTTATTGGCTCTAAATGGGTATCAACTTACAGGATTATTGAAAAAGGGCAAGTATTCAAGCGACCATGTTCCACAAATCCAGAAGAATAAATGAAATACGATGCAACTTTTAATGTGCGCAGATCCTAGAAAGAGATTTCTTGTTTATTGATTAATTTGTTGTTTGTAAACATTTTCCAGAGGCATTTATTTAAAATAATAAATAAATAATAAAATATATAGTAAAAGTATTTGTTATTGGATTTTATTGCTTTCTTTTATTTTTATTTATTTTATTATTATAATTTTTTTTTATCACTACTTTCTTTCTTGGTTAATTCCGCAGTATTTTTCAAAGATGCTTGTTTATGTAAATGGTTGCTCTCGTTCAAAATATAATAATTACGTCCTCTTGTCTCTCGATTTTCTTCCAGGCCTTAGAATCATTTCAAATGCTACACTTTGCATTTAGACATAAGATACAACGACAAACCTATATAAATATGCTTGCTCATTGTAACATCTGTTACACTACTTAATTCTTTGTTCTTGAGATGAAAATTAAAGATTTAACTTGTAAAAGGGGATATATTTTTAAGGATTGTTTAATTAATTAATTTATTTATTTACTAAAAAATAATAAACAACAACAAAATAATCAAATATGCTGTATGTGAATATTTATAATAATTTTTTTTTTTTATATTGTTATTTTCATAGGTCCGTATGTTTAAAATATTAAATTTACCAGTGTCTACTTATTTCAGCCAAACCTCGACAAGTCTCTTTTGATATGCACAGCAAATTTTTGTTATCAGTAGTCAATAATGGGTTACACTGCTTGTAATAATTAAATCATATATATATATATATATATATATATATATATATATATATATTAGCTGTCCATTGTAGATGTAAATTGTCATTACGTATATGATGCGTTAAACAATGAGGTCAACAAAGAAGTACACTTATATTAGAAACTGGCACACTCTCTCTCTCTCTCTCTCTCTCTCTCTCTCTCTCTCTCTCTCTCTCTCTCTCTCTCTCTCTCTCTCTCTCATACACACACATACACAGAAAACAGCTTATTACTTATTAATTCACTGAGTTAAAATAGACTGTCTTACATTTTTGCTTGTTTTACTGAATTAAAATGTATAACAAAAAAAAAAGTATAAAATTCACAACACTGAGGTAACATGCGATTCGGTATTTTCCTAATTCATTTTTATTTTACAGAATTATCATAAATGTCAGTACTCGCTGTACATTGCATAAAGTATCCTCGAACATTTCAGATGGCCGGTTTGTTGTAAGTATACAAACTGTATTGGTTACGTCATGAATATACGATTTTTTTATTATTATTATTATTATTATTATTATTATTATTATTAAAATCTGAATGGACTGACGATACAAACAAACTTTCGTACACTGATTATCTTAAAGTGGCAAACAAATTAAATCTTTTGCTGCTGTTATAGAAAGCAGCTTTTGCAGTTAATGTAAAACTTGGAGGACATGACAGAGGAGTTTAGAGAGGAATATGAAGAAAACGCAGTCGACAGAGACAACTGATAGACCATTAACATTTGTAATAATAAACCAAATATTTCAGTTTTATGTTATTTTAATGCTTATAAATCGGCACTGTCTAAAACGGCATACCACGCTGGTCTCAATGAGTCCGGTTTTAACAGTCCACTGTATTTATTTTTATTGCTTATATTTTAGTTATTTATCACATTTTAGTTATTAATAGATACGTTATGTTTTTACTGTATATAAACTGATATTCCTTGAACACACCTATACATTTACATTTATTACTCATTATACAGCTATATACGACGTTTCGTTATCAGCGATTTTCTGTGGTGTGCAATGACGTACACCGTCAACTCCACAAATAGAAAAAAATAAAAATAAATAAAAAATAAATACAAATAGTAGCTGAAGGGAGATAATGGAAATAACTTATTAAACACTACGATATAGAATCTTGTCACAAGACTCAACTTTAATTTTTTGAGTAATTTTATTGAGTAATAACTAATACAAATAATAGCAAGTAGTATTTATAGCTGAGTTTTGTAAAATAGCTTACAATATAAATCACTTTCTCACACAAACACACACACACAAGCGTTTTAACGTAACAAGAGCAGTAACAACAACTTATACATGTACGTATGTATTTTATTTTTAAATATTTAGTTTATTATCATTATTTGTGATATTATTATTATTATTATTATTATTATTATTATTTTCATTATCGATCATTTTTTCATTAATTAGCTTTAGGAATGATAAAACAGACTGAATCACAAAAATTCAAAAATAACCTGTTTTAATTTAGTTGCAAAATGTAATAATTTAAAATTATTTCTTTTCTTTCCCAGCTAGACCAGGCGGCCTTGACCTCTCTGAAATGGGAGATAATCGAGCTGAACAACAGGTTGGCACAAGTAACAGCCGAAAGAGATCAGTTAGAAAAATAACTGACTAAATTAATTTTTTTTAATTTTTATACACCTTCAAATTCATAAAAAAAAAATGTCTTGTGATTTTGAATACTAAGAGAATTTAATCTGTATATTTTAACTTTACTAATACACAGTTATATCCAAAAACCATTCAAAACTTGAAATATTTTAGTGATTCTAAATATTTTGACATTTTATTATTTTTTAATTTACAAGTTTACTAATATACATATATAAATATATAATGTTTCTAATGTGATTTTAAATATTATTTTTTTATTTTATTTTATTTTATAATAGCATATTGCATTCTTATTGTATAAAAGGATGTATATACCGTTAATAAATATTTTTCTTTTATTATTATTATTAGTTTATTTTGATTTTATATTTGCATTAATAAATAATGTTCTTATCCTGTATTTTTAATAATTATTTTATTTGTTTATTATGAAATCTGATTGTTTGTTGTCACTAAGACTGAGAAGATTCACAGTCAGAAAGACTTTGATGACAGAGTTGACCAGACGGCGGCACGCTACGAGGAACGCGTCACTGAACTTCACAGCGTCATTGCAGAGCTGATGAAGAAAACAGACACCAGATTAATGTCAGGTCAGTAGTCTTTATTAAATAATATATAGTGTGAGCTTGCTGTTCTTCCCTGCTTTTAATGAATGATAAAAACAATAATATAATATATCTGGACACATAATGAAAAATAGTTTTGGATCGTCATTATATATTGTAAAATAATACCATTTGTTTTTCACTGTTTTTAATGGACAAGAAAAGATCCCTGAAAACCTGAAATTCCAGAAATATGTGAAGACATTTAACCATTGTTTTCTTTCATTGTATGAGTCAAGTCAATCATTCTTCAGATGTAAAACAACACCATTAGCTTGCTGTTCTTCTCTGTGTTTAATGAAAGACTAAGAAATAATTTCTAGGAATTTGTTGAAAATACCAAATTCCAGAAAGTGTAAAGACATTTGAACGTTTTTTTTCTTTTTTCTTTTCATTTCTGTATAGAGAAGAAGATGATCGGACAAAAGCGATGATGGAGGAAGTATCAACGAGAATAATGCAAATGGCTCCCAGTCTGCGAGACCTGGTAATCATTTACTTTTATATATTTTTTTTTTTTTTTTTGACTGTACAGTTTTAGCTGTTTTAGATAGATGTCCAATTGTTTTAAAAGTTTATTAATTTTAATTTTAATTTATTATATAAATAGCAATTTATTATATAATACGTACACATTAAAACTGAGAATAATAACAAACGTTTATTTATTTTTTTTTTTTTTTAATTGTTGTTTCTTTTAGAAATAGGTAATGAAATAAATGCAAAATTTTCCCGTGTTGTCACAGAACTGGAGTCAGCCATTGCAGAAAGAAAATACTTTCCTCTCCACGATGTTGATTGCAACGACGTTCAACGTATCAGAGAAGACGTAGAAAAAGACAACGATGAATGTCAGAAGAACAGATAGGCAGACAGAAAATAGAACTTGCACAGCTATGTAGCCATATTGAATATATTACCGATGACAGAGAGAAGTTGAGAAGAAAGGTAACTCCGCAAAAATATTAAAATAATTATATTTACATTTTTATTTGTAGGTAGAATTGAAACACAAAACTTAATTATAGAGATTGCTTTTTCCTTCAGTAATATAGTATGGCTTGTGTTAATAATTTCTGCATTGTCCTTTTTATGAAAGAGTAACAGTTAAATTGTTAGTAACTGCATGAAATTGTTATATTCATAAAAAAAAGTACTGTAAAGTTGTTAGTAAATACACGATTTTAAAAGTTTATAGCAAAAATAGTTAAAGGATAAATTATTACATTTTTGTTTACTGCTGAAAGAGTTACATAATAAATTGTTGCATTTTTGTTATAGTTGAAAGAGTTACAGGATAAATTGTTTTATTTTATTACAGTTGAAAAATCTAGAGGATAAACTGTTACATTTTGTTACAGTTGAAACTTACAGTTGACACAGAATAAACTGTTACATTTTGTTAAAATTGAAAGTTAGAGGAAAATTATTACATTTTTGTTACAGTTGTACTTTATTGGAATCTATTTTTATACCTTTGTTATTTCTTTTATTACCCAAAATGGACTTATAAGTAAAAAAAACATAGTTTTGCATCTAACTTGGGTTTTTTTCTTACTAAGATAAATTTAGATTTTGTAGTTTATTAAAGTCTATGCTGTAATTAACTGGACTTTGCATTAACTCTCTTTCTAAAAGTATTTTACCTAACTTACAAAATTATAAATTTCAAGTTGATTAACTGACTTTTCCATGACTAGTGATAATCTTTACCAAACCAACTTTTCATTTTGAATTGTCCAGCATGTCCAGTTCTACGGCCAGCTCAGTGGACACTGACTTCACCAAACTCGATGAACAGAGACTGTGTGAGTACATTCAGTCACTGAAGAATGACAAGGCAGCAGTCAGAATGACCGTCATGGACATGGAGAGTTTACACTTTGATCATCTGCTTGACAAACCCAAGAAAACTCCAGAAGCTCAAAGACTGGATTTGGAAAATGCTGTGTTAATGCAGGAGCTGATGGCTATGAAGGGCAGTCTTATGAAATGTAGCCCTAACCAAGCATCTGACCTTCTTTGGGAAGGAAAAAAAATCAAACAGGCTAATCAAACAGGCTAATCAAACAGGCATTCTTAATTTTGTTAACTTAGTAATGAAAATCGTGTTTCAGTTTTTTACTGTTATATTAACTTGCATTTACTTGTACTTTTTCTTTATTTTTTTCTTTATTTTTTTATTAATGGCAGTTTGGTCTTTGTGTCTTATTCCATTTGTATTAAATCATTTTCTGAATTCTAGGCAGACTGAATATATACACTCTGTCATTATATTGTTTCACAGGAAGAGAATGGTTGGACTTTGTCATTTACACCTGAATTGTTTTTCAGGAGGAGAAGGCAGAGCTGAAGGCTCAGAACTACTTGATGGAGAAGGAGAAGAGAGCTCTGGAGTTGAGACTGAGTGGTAAGGAGTCACAGGAGCAGGCCTACAGAGTACAGATAGAGCACCAGCAGAGACTGGGCAGAGACGGCAAACACAAACATGTGATTATCTCTGTTTTACCTATCACTTTATCTCTTCTAGCTAGACTAGCAGGTATATAAACAGTGGAAACACACATAGTAGATACATTTCACATTATTGATTTTATTATTTGTGTGTTTTAAACGTTGATTTAAACAGAGAAAAAATTAAATAATAATAACCAACTTCATATACTGTCTACTGATTTTATTATGTATGTATGCTAAAACACTGATTTGTCATATAAACACATCTAAATAATAATAATAACTTACTTGATAGACAGTCTATTTATTTTATTAAGTGAGTATTCTAAATGTATTGACTTGTTCATATAAACACAGAAAACTAAAGAATAACTTACTATTATAATGTCATTGATTCTGTGTGTCATAACTATTGATGCTGTATTCACAGTTCTTTATTATAATTTTAAACAGTATGTTTTCTAAGAATACTGAGTGTAACAGAAATGTAATAATAAAATAATGATAGGTTGTCATAACATTGATTTTGTATGCCATAACTTCTGAACTTGTTCTTTTAAAATAATAATGAATTCAAAACCTTTGTAATTATTAAAATTTTAAATGTTTTAAATCTTGATTCATCATTTAATCATTTTAATTTTATTAGGTAACTGAGTTTCAATCATTTATCATCATGATGAAGAAGATAATTGTTTATGGTTTATACAATTTTAATTTAATTATTATAATCAAATTTTAATTGTATATCATAATGATAAGGATGATAATCTGATAGCTTTCATAATTACTAAAAAATTTAAATGAATAATCATTTATCATCAGGATGATGAAGATGATGAGCTGACAGTGCCAGCTATCTGTGACTTGAGATTGAATGATGTGATGGAGATAGCTAAGGACCTGTGTGAGTCACTCAGAAGAGAAAAAACAAATTCAGAGTACAAGAGTTAGTGGCTGCTCTAGAGAAAATCTCTAAAAACTCAGAAATCAGACATCAGCAGTCAGCAGAGTTTGTCAATGACCTGAAACGAGCTAACAGGTAAACATACAGGTGTATGTGTGCACGTCACACATATCTACATATATGCATACATACACACTTGCTCATGCAAACACGTATACAAATTTCAAACATAAGTTCAAATTATATTTAGAGACATTTTAATACTAAACTTATTATTATAACCTATAATGTCATTGATTTCCTTTTTATTGGTGTACAAATGTTTGCATTACATATATACTTACCCAAGCAAATACACATACAAACATTTTCAAACATTCATATGATATTTAGAAACATTTTAATACTAAGCTTATTATATGAATGTTATAAATCTGCCATTGATTTTATTTTTTCCTTTTTACTGCATTTTTTGCAAGAATTTTTGTTTAGTATTAAAATCACTTTTACTGGTATTGTTCTTATTAACATTTATATATTTTTAATATAAATTACATATCTAATTTTATTTTCTGCTTTTGCTGATAGCTGTTAGTATTTCTGTAACATGATTGAGGTATCTAATATTACATATCTTTATTTCACTTTATTTTTTGTTCTATAATGTCTTTATTATCATTAGTATTTTTGTTAAATAAATAATTTAATTTTACATCTTATTATTTCACTTTATTTCATAAATCACTAATATCATTTTACTTTTTTAAACCAAATTTACATAATAGTTATATAGCTTTTTAATTTTACTTTGATATCATTAGTATTTTTGTAACATAAAATATATTATAATTTTATATTTCTTTATATTTTACTTATATTTTGACTGATTATACATACCTATAAAGTAAATTCAGCAATACGTAACCAAACGAAGCTATCA
>CM022677.1:2364548-2431508 GCA_012295275.1 Chrysomallon squamiferum
CTGTATTTCTTTATACTAATATTATTATAATTACTACAACAACAACTATGACTACTGTTACTACTACTATCATTGCTGTTACACTACTCTTCTTGTTTATCATAACAATTTCTCTAAAATCAACTACTATTAGTACTGCTACTACTACTACTACCACCACCACTACAACCTGTAATTTGAGTACAAACAGCTTATTTTAATCACCATGAGTCTCACCAGACACATTACTATTACAAAGCTATGGAGACAACATCATCAGTTAAAACATCACCATGATCAATTCTATACAAGTAGTATTATTATTGCTGTAACAACTACATTACTACAACAATGGCAATGACTAATACTACTACTATAACAACAACCTCTATAGATCCTCCTGTTCTGCCATATTCTTTGATGACATTTCTACCCTGTGGTGATTCACTAAATTAGCTGTTCTTGTGGACAGAGCAGTTTCTGAAAAACAACAGTCTTTTTTTTATTTACCTTTGTAGTTATATATGCATCTGTCAGAGAGAGAGAGAGAGAGAGAGAGAGCAAAATATTTATATCAAAGCCCCAAAAAGAAAACCAGACCTAATATTATATGAATTATGTTGATTAACTAGTTATTAAGATTCATATATTTTAAAATTACCACCTGATTCATTATTTTACTTACAAAAATTGTGTTATTAAACCAGCCACGAAAATTGAGAGACTGTGGTCAACATAAATATAGACAACAGCTACAGTACATCCATCTCCAGTGTATTTTAGTGTGTCTGTCATCACAGGAACAGTGACGCTGTGTGAAGGCTGGCAGTTCCATCTGGTAACAGGAAAGTAAAATATTTTAAAATAATGTTCTTTTTTTAATGAGGTTTATATGAAAGGAAGTGTTGTGTATGTGTGATGTGCGTGTGTGTGTGTGTTTGAGAGAGAGAAAGAGAGAGAGACAGAGAGAGTGAGATAGAGAGAGAGAAAAAAAACATCCAGTTATTATACAAGATTCTAATGTATGTTACAAACTCAAATTCACTGTTCAGTTTTGTTTCTCTCTTTTCCAGTGGCAGCAGTACAAACTTGTTCCTCAGTGCTGGACAGCATCTTCTACTGAAACAACTTCACTAGCCACATCAATCAGAGCTGTATCAGAAAAAAAAAATACAAATAAAATAATAAAAATAATAAATGTTATAAATAAATAACTAATGTTTCTGTTATTATTAAAATTTAAATTTTAGTGGTACCAGTTACAGGATTATTCAGACAAAAACAGGTGTGGGATATTTTTGATATATTTTGTATAATCATTATAATGATAATGATGGTAATATTAATAATTTAAATAATTAACAAAACAATAGAAAATAAATGATTATCATTATGCTATTATTTTACAATCACTAAAGAGATGTACTATAAAACTTATTTTACTTGCTGAGAAATAAAACTAAGATAAAAAAACTTACAGCTTGGAATTGTGCAGTCTGCAGTGTCTGTACAGCTGATTCATCCTTCTCCATAAACGTAAATTCCCTTTCTAGACAGCAACTGAACAATACTGCCATGACCTACATAAAATATTTAACATGAATGGTAAACAAAGCTTTTGGTAATTCCAACATGAACATGATACTTTATTATCTTTTTTTTTATGATAAATGGTATTTTTTGGCAATATTATCATTCATGCAATATTTCTCCCTCTCTCTCTCACACACACACAAACCATCCAAAAACATACCCTGCCACTGTTGAGAGGTTTCTGAAAACATTCTAACACAGGCCTGACATTACCTGACACCAGACCGTTGCTTGGATGATGTTTCAATACTCTCTTGTATCCCTTCTCTGGAAAATGGCCTGGATTTGTGTGATGCTGATGCAGGGTCTCTACATTTCATGATGCACTGGCACAGATGAGAACAGCCTAACAAAACAAATCAGGAAAATATTTTTATAAAACTTAGGGAACCACTAAGCTGTCGCTGGTGGGTTGATTTTTTATTTTTTAAATAGTTTTTGATTTGTTTAGCAGCTCTGTGCACCAAGGTTGTTTTACCACCTACACTTCTGTTCACTTGTTTTGCCTTGTGGTTCAACTTGAGCCTTTTGGCTTTTTGTTCAAGCTCCAGCTTAGCTTGTTCAAACTTGTTCTTGTACCTAGCAACAACAGTTTTAGTGTAAACCATGCAGGATTCTGAGAATGTCATCGGGATGGAATGCCTGGATGGAGCTGGTATGCCTGGCAGAAAATCATATCAGACACTCTGCATTGCAGAGTAGCTGGCCATTTCTAAAAGGGTTTGACTTCTTTTTGACAATGTCATTCATCTGACTGAACGATTGTTCAATATGGGGTCCTGTAAAAATGCTTAGACATGCCTTGACTACTTTAGCCAATATGGGATACCTCCCAAGCATTTTAACCCACCAATGGTCTAACTGAACAGGCTTTCCATCAACTTCTGCTGGTGGTAGGTCTTGATCTACTTGCAAATGAGATGCCTCCAACACAGTGGGCATGAAGTCCTTCAATTTTGTCAATGCACCACATGCCATGGATTGTCCCTGAATTTTCCAATACATTCTCCAAGTGGAGCTTCTGCTGCATGTATTTAGAGGAGACTGTAAGTGTTTTCTTCTCTGTTTCCATGAATTCAACAGCCTCCTTTCTTTGGATAGGTTTCTTCTTCACTTCATCAACAATGGACTGTGTGGCTGATCCAGTGAATATGGACTGGATGGGAAGGTGATTTGCCTCATCTTCTACATCAATTCTCTTCAACTGTTTGAAATTAGTATCTCTGAGGACCTCATGCCACAGGAAACATGCTAAGAAGTGATGGAAGAGGTGAACCATCTCATCATGTAACCTATGTATCATCCGTTGCTTTAGTTCAAACATGAGGATCATAGATTTGAACATGGGCAGTAGGGCTGAGTATAAATTTAAGTTCACATTTGTTCGTATTTATAGAGTACCCTGGTCACAATTCTTTCCTTGTGGCTTTTTCCAACCTGTTTCATCTTCTTGTGCTTCATATTGTTTATGATGCTATAGATCCTTTCATGGAGACTTTTGAAAGGAGTTTTGCAACAACTGGGGTGTAAGCACGTTTCAGACCACCACTGGTAGGTACTCAGTCAAAATAGATGAATCGGAATGCATTCAGCATTGGCAAGTTCTTTGTCATATACACATAGCCACTGATGTGCAACTTATTCGGCAAGCATTGTGTAGCTTATTCCAAGAATGAAGCATACCTCTTGGAATGACTCACGTATATCTGGGCTCCACTTAAAATCCATGTGCAAGTCATTCAACTACATGCCCAAGATGAACACAGAATTTCTGAACACTGTTGTGTATGTGGTGACAGATATCACCATCAATGTCACACAGATGGGGAACCTTTTCTCTCAACAGGGTTTCAATTCCGGCATGTTTTCCTCTCATATAATTTGTAGAATGTGACAAATTGGATATTAGGTTTGTTAGTGGAATTTGGTACCTCTCAAAAGTTTTCAAGACAAAATCCAGAAGTTTCTGAGAATTCACAACTGTCATGTCTTCAGACTCGAAGTGTTCGACTACAGCCTCTTGCTGTGACTCAAAGAAGTAGCTAACTAATGTAGAGAGCACTTTTTTGTTGTTGTCCATGTTCATCGAAAAGAAACTTTGTTTAAAGTCATTGAGTAGGCAATTGTGACACAAAGTACCAAGTCCTTCACGCTTGCATGATAGGGCATCCATTGCCTTTTTACCTCTAGCAATTTCTTTAGCATATTCTATCATTTTGGGGACCATGCACAGTGGCATGGAATTCTGAGTAAATGACAACTTAAAGGCCTCCAGGTGAGTTTTCCAATCAGTTACACTGAGCAAAGGTGCAGGCCTTGGCAGCACAGGATTTGAAACTGCCTTAGCACTGCCACAGTTTTGGGGAGCACCATATGGAATTGCAGCAGTTTCCTGCCGAACATGAATGTCAATGTCCATATCACCATCTTCCATTGCCTGTGTCAACATGCAATGTGGAATGTGAGGAGTGTCCTGCCTGGCATTCTGAATATCAATATGCTTCATTTCTTTGTGTGTGCTTTTAGGTCGGCTTTGCCACTGCTCGACAGAACTCAGACCTCGTACATTCATAGGTTTATACTGTATGAATTTAACATGTTGTAATACATATATGTTTGATGAAACAAATAATGTCAGCCAGGTACATTATCCATAGATACAGAGGTAAATAGTTTTGGATGTCTTAGTATTAGTCATATTATCTGCATAAGACACCTGCTTCAAAAAAGAATCATTTTAGTAATGTTTTGTGCATGGAGATTGTACAGTGTATTAATATCTTTTGTGTGTTTGTGTGTGTGTTAAATATTTATTATAACAAATAATTTTATTAATATTTTACTGTATCTGCATATCAAAATAACCTGGTCATATTTTTTTTTTAATATTTATTCAAATTTATTAGTTTTTGATGTTAACAGAGTTATACAGTTATTTAGCTTTAATAATATGAAAGCATTTAGGGCCCCACCTATTATAACCTTTAATATGGTTAAAAAATATTTTAAATATGTTTAATAATATATAGAGCAAGTCAGCAATTTAACATAAATCTTTAAAAATACTAAATCATAAATAACCTGGCAGAAAACAACCTGTCAAAGAAAATTGGCATATTTTTTAAAACTGTTTTATTAATCATGATTTCTTGTTTATATGATGTTGTGTATGCTGTTCACATTAGTACAACCACTGGTGAATTTTATTTATAATCGAGAGTCGTTATTTGAAAAAAATATATAATAAATAAATAAATAAATAATTATTGTTCCCGAATAAGATGGCTGCCATCATGTGGTATGACTTTTAAATCATAATTAAATAAAACCAAAAAATCCAAACACTTTAACAACAATAATAATAAATAGTAATACCTGTCTCCTGAAATGTTTTAAGCAACTTCTTTGTTGGTTGATAATGCGATTACATCAATTCTGAATAAAATTCTTCAAACGTCAAATACAAAAGTAAATCCGTAATGACCGGCAATCATCCCGCATTTTTCCGAAACTAATAAAATGAAAAAAAAAAAAAAAAAAAGTTCAAATCAAATGAAATAAATAAAGGAACAAAATAACCTTTATCAAATATACGTACTAATTATAAATCGATATTATTTTTTTTTTTTATTATATTTATTTTTTATTATTTTACGGGGTTTTTTTTTTTTTTTTTTTTTTCCTCTCTCATTATTAGCCAATCGTAAATCCGTAAACACCGGCAATTATCCCGCATTTTTCTGCAACTACTATACAAAAAAAAAAAAAAAAAAAAAAAAAAGAACAAATAAAATAAATAAAGGAACATAAACCTTTAGTAACATATACGTACTAATTATAAATCGATATGGTTCTTTTTTCAAATAAACGGTGTTGTTATTTTTTTTTTCACCCTATTTTTTCTGTCTTCTTCTTCTTAATTTATGTTAATGCACCACATAAAATCAAAATGCTTAGAACTCACACTACAATAAGTTGCTAATTATTGTCCAGGAATTTACCAAGGTTTTATATAGGTCTGAAAACATTGTCTGAAAAAAAAAAAAAATGAATAAATTAAAATAAATTAAAATTTACAAGTATGGCAACTCAGAGAGATTGGAAATAAATAATCATTTTCCTTTGTTTTATCTGCATTGCATTTTAAACTGTGTAGTCTGTGTAAGATATCGCATATATGCGTTAAAACAACAAATAATCCCATCAAACAATTCATAATGGCACTACATTTAAAGTTTATTTCTCTTATAACATATATGTGTGTGTGTGTGTGTGTGTGTGTGTGTGTGTGTGTGTGTGTGTGTGTGTGCGATCAATGTTTGAATCTATTCTATCATCTATTATCAATAACAAAGTAGAAAATAATCAAATGAAGGGTGTATTCACCTTTTTGGGTGTCTTGTCCTGGAGTGCTGAAATGTTAAATAAAAATATATGAAAGTAAATATGTTTTAATATATTTCAGAAATTTCCATTGTTCTGTGGTAACATTTCTTTTGATTATTAATATTAGTGTGTGTGTGTGTGTGTGTGTGTGTGTGCGTGTGTGTGTTTAAAACTGTATTATAGAGTGATTAATGTGAATCAAGAGAAAAGTGACACAAAGTAATGAAATAATCAGTCAAGACAAATACATTTATGTCTAAGTACATGAAGATTAACAATGATAAAATATTTTATTACAATATATGTATACTGTGTTAGCGTCTGTAAAGATAAAAACTTTAAAACAAGGGTAAATAAATAAATAATAATAACAACAATAAAACAATAAAAACGACACAAACACAGAGATACCTAAACTAACATTTACTTTTTATAAATACAATAGGAAATAAAAAAGATACGTACTTAAGTAAGAAAAAAGAGAGTTCCATGTCGCTGACTCAGGGTTGGATGTAATGTGCTTGCCGCCCATAGGCTAAAGACATTTTACCGCCCCCCTCCTCAAGGCTCAAGTCCCCCTCAGCCTTCCCACTTAGTTTATATAATATGAATAGTTATGACTTATGATCTAGTTGAAAGTAAAAACCTGGTTTTACATTTACCTAAAGATTTATTTATAAATCTAATGTGAAAATACGAGTTTATTGCGCTTTTCAGCCATTGACCTCAATTAAAAATGTCGAAACTATTTTCAATTAAAGATTTCCAGTGACGTAGAAAGATCGGCGTGAAATATAAATATGTCGACTAGACATATCTCAGATCTATCTTGAGAAAAGATCAAACCGAGCGTTAGGCCTATAATTTCCATAAATATTTGTAACTACCGTCAATGATTTCACACACACACACAATCACGCACAGTCATACACGGAGTCGGTTTTAAGCCAATATATATGTATATATATATCATGATCATAATCAGTTTAATGTGAAAAAGTAGTACAATAATTCCTCTAGTACTTCAAATAGTATATTATTTGTTCTAAGAGACAACTCTAGGTGTTACTTAAGAAGCTTTCCGAGACAACTTAGAAATGTAATATCTGTAATTATCAGCATAATTTTTAATCAACATTATATTACATTACATTATAATACATACATTCACACACACACACATAATAATAATGTATCGTTATTCATTAACAATTGTTTTGAGGCTGAGGGAAAGATACCGCACAGGCTGCTACACCGTTTCTATTACCAATGTTATTTATCTTTTAGTATTTTTTTTTTTTTTTTTTTTTTACATTATTTATTTATTTATTTATTTATTTACCGCTTTCATTGACAATTTCTCCACAAAAATTAGTTTGTTTAGTGGTGTTCTGTAATATTATTAAAACAGATTATAATAACAATGCTATTGTCACAGATAGCGATCGCGTTGTATTATTATTGCTATTATTTAAAATTACCATTTACCTTTTCTTTTAATCGTATTTTGTTTTGTTGCGAAGTCGATTTCTTCTGCTGTAGCAACGATACGATTTCGTTGAATCCAACTTTTTTTTAAATATATTTTCGATCATATTTTGTATACACAAGAATGTATATCGCCAAGTATAACAATATATATATAAATATATTTTTTTTCTATGCAAGATTTCGCATCATTGAATGACGTTATAGGTAATGCTCTGTTACAGTTGTCTCCCTTCACAAAGGTTCTAATTCTTTAGTAATACAAAGTATTTCTAATTGTAATAATGCTTGTGAAACAAATATATACCTAATAAAAATTGTTTATGTATTTCAGATTAATAAAATTATTTCTGGAAATAAATAAAACGTCAATTCAAATTTGATAATTTTAATTTATTAATTAAATCTGACAGACTTCAACTAAGCGAATTTTAGCAGATTTTGGATGTGTCATTAAAAAAAAAGAATGAAAAAAAAATACTGACATTTTTTCTGGATCACATGATGTGCCTCAATCACAATGACAAGACTATTAAAGAATCCACTGTTATCATTAAATATATTCTGTGGATCAAGCTAATAACACCTAACACTATTTAAACAGTGTTGACATGTAAAAATTATCAAAGTTAATAAATTATCTTTAAAAAACACTACGTTACGTTTGCTCATTTCACTAACAACAGTACGTTATTTTTTATAACAAATAATTATTCAGCTATTTCTAATACAGCAGAAATTAAACCGTTAGTTAACCGAGTCAAACCCTGAAAGCGCCAATACAGAAATTATAGCTCGACCAGTTTATTTATCATTATTATTACTATGACCTTTGCTGTTGTTGTTACGAGAGGCTGAGAAATACAGTCAAGGTTATGACCGTCTCATTATGTTAAAGTCTGTATACAACAACAACAATAAAATTCTTTGTACTTGCAAGTTATTATTTTATGGTTTTGGGGAGACTGTCACGGATCGTAAGAAAACAACAATGACTAAATATTTTAGACTTCTGTTTTACCCTCTGGCTTGTTATGATGGAGAAGTGATTCTGTTTGATTTTGTATTTTATATTTTAATTAATTAATTTATTTAGTAGTAGTTGTTGTTCTAGCAGTACAATCAGAAGTTTTATTATGATTACAGTCGAAAGTATAGAAAACTGGAGAATCAGGTGTTTTTTGTTGTTTTTTTGGATATATATTATTTCGTCATTACAAACGGTAGAATGATAAAATTAAGTAGTTAATTAATTAATGATTTTTAAAAAAACAAACAAGACAAACATTTCCCCCAAAAAAAAAAAAAAAGAAGAAAAAAAGAACAACAACAACAACCACAATAATAAATATATAACATTAACAATAAAACTAAATTTACATAATAAATATGACATTTCAGTTCACAACTGGATTGGGGTGAAAAACATATACTCTTCAAAAAAGTACGGAACTCTAATAAATTACAATTGCTAAAATTGTTACCCGCGGAGAATGGTTTTGTGATAATAACGAATTTTATGTATTCCTCGTTCCAAGTCAAGTTGAAAAAAGCTAAAACATACCCTCGCTCAAGAACGATCTCGCGACCTACAGAAAAAAGGCTGTCTGTATTACATGTATCCGATCAAGTTCAGAAAACAGTTCAAGCGGCAAAGAAATGAAACAACTGGAGTGTGTACTTGATCGACTGGAGAACGTTATCGCTTGTTGACGGAATGATTATACTGGAATTAATGATGGAAGTGAAATGAGTAAAGATGAATTCATTGACAGATCTGGCTGGAGAACACATTTTTATATAAACAAAGGGCCGTAACTCTTAAAAGCTTATAATTATGTTGACTAAAAATAGTTGAGATTCAGTATTAACTAATGGAAACTTCAGTTCCTGACACAAATGAAGTCCAATTTTATTTTTTTTACTTCTTATACAAAATGTTAAATGCATTATAAAACATGTTGAAAGTTAAACATGATGAGAAAAAAAATATATTTTAGTAAATTTTTCATGGTGGGTTAAAGTTAGGTGATTTAATATACATTTATCAAAATGTTTTTTCTTTAGTTTATTTGGAAACATTGTTAAGGTTAGGTGAGTGATAGGAAATGATTTGGTTAAATTTATTTCAAAACATCCTTAATTTTATCACACTGTTACGAGTGAGGTTTATGCCCAGGGTTAGCTTAAATAGCTGAAAAAGCTGCAAGACCTGGAAAATCATATGAGGAGTTTCTGAAGTATCGTTAGCATTTTGGTTAGGTTTTGGTTAGGTTTAGGTTAGTCCAACTTTTGTGCAGATTTAAATGTCAGTTAACCTGACGCGTGTCTTCATTCAGCACAAACTGAAAATGTATAGATTTTTGGTAAAAATAAATCAGTTCTGAAAGAGAATGTCGTTTTAACGAAAACCTTCGAACCTTTTATTTTTAAATGTTTTATATGTCATAGAAATATTTGTTAAATTGGCTTGTCATAGAACGCTAGATCGCATGACGTAATAATAATAATAATAATTATTATTATTATTATTATTATTATAGTGGTAGTAGTAGTAGTAAAACAACTATAAGTGCTATTACTTTTGTTTGCATATACTATTATTATTATTATTATTATTATTATTATTACTAGTATTACTAGTTCTCCTACTACTATTACTACTACTGTTATAGTACTACTACTACTATAAATACTACTGCTAATATCTGTATTAGTTATTACTACTACTCCAACGACAACTATGCTACTGCTTGCTACTACAATTACTACTACTACTAAGAAGAATTGTAATTAATCATGTGTGAACAGTATGTCAGTAATACACATCATAAGGAACAGTCCGTATAAATAATCAACATCTAAAAAAAATAACACTGCAATTAAATAAAATAACAAAATACCGATCTTCAATATATGCTAAAGGGACAATGCTAAAGTAATAAATAAAATAAAATAATCAAATTAAAAAATTCCTTCACGGATATGAAGGATGATCTTTGACCCCCTCTCATTTACAACGTACAAACAACAACACTTAGTAACTGATATCTCAAAAACGTGACTAGATACTAAACTGCATCCTCACTGGGGATCTGTAAACTCGTCTTTTAAAGCCCAAAGTTACAAATAATATTTCGTCTTTTCTTTTCTCTGCACGCTCGAGTTAGTTGGAGCAAGGGACTGATTCATTTTAAATAAATGTAAATGATGTTATACATTAGAGCGGGGCAGAAAAGGAAAGGTCGAAATGACAAAAGAAAATTTCCGACGTTTATGTAGAGTAAGTGAACAGTTTCTCAATAAAAAAAAAAAGAAAAAAATAAAAATAAAAATTAATACTGAATAACTAAATAACTAACTAACTAAATAAATTTAAAAGAACAAACAAAAACAACAACAACAACAACAACAACAACAACTTTATTTTGGGTATTAAACTACTTTCCGGATCTAACATATTATAATATAAATTTAATCAAATTTATTTCCCGGTCTAATAGTGGAAAGTAAGTTCTGATATTAACATTTCTGAAACTAATTTATGTACTAATACTTATCTCGCTCAGTCCATAATCATAACCTACAAGTAATAAAATATATTTACATACGTTTGTGTGTGTGTGTGTGTCTTTGTTTATAATTATGTGTGTGCGTGTGAGTGTATGTGTATTATACTCACATAAATTATATATTATTTATTTCTGTTGTTTCTTTATAAAGTTTGGGGTCTTTATTATATACATCATTATCACGATGAATAACATACTCGAGCGAAAAGGAAGATGTTTTAAGTCACACACACACATACACACATATACTCATACAAGCACAACACACAGAAACACATACACGCACAATATACACATATACACACAAACCAAACATAGACATATACAGCATACACATATGCGATAAAAAATAATAGAGAACTGTTAGACATAAAAATAAGATAGCATTTAATCAGGTATACGAACTGGCACGTCAGTGTTCATAGTGTACATGTTCAGCCTCACAGAAGTTTATATTGTATTTGTTTACCGAGGTGAAACATACTTGACCCTGTTTAGTCACGTTTTCAACACACGGAGTCATAAGTGTATTAAAAGATTAATTCAATACAGATATAGCATAAAACAAACCAGTGTAATATTAGATTTAACTATTATTGTTTTATCAATTATATATTGTTTATTTTATAATCTATTTTTATTTCACTCATAAATTTGATTTTTTTTTCTTATTATATCTGACATATTATTAATTATTGTTAATTAATATTTTTATTAAAACAAGACACTCAGAAATTAAATTAATATAATGATGAAGATAGCAATATTATTTTACAACTTTGCAAAGAATTTAAATTAATAATAATAATAATAATAATAATAATAATAATAATAATAATAATAATAATAATAATAATAATAAAAGAAAGTTTTACAGATCTTTGTGTTCAAATTTAAAGTATTTTACAGATTTAAATTTCTCTGGTAGGTATCACTTTTAACACACAAAACACACAATAAATAAAATAAATATGGAAGCCACTGTGTCCTTGGGTGTGTGTGTGCGTGTGCTTTCTCACAATTCGAAAAGCAGAAATAAATAAAATTAAGTTAGAAAAACCCACATTCCAATGTAATATAATAAAATGTATAATGAAAGAAAAAACATTACAAAAATAAATCAATGTTAATATGTATTTTAGAAGTCTGTGACTTGTAATACATAATGTACAAATACACAAGAACAAACAAACCCAGTCATAAATCTGCAAGCTTTTATGAGATCCACAGTGTAAAATTATGTGACCAACATTTACAGTGTTATTTAGACACAGGATTTCACTATACAGTTATCTTGCGTAGATGACAAAGATTTAGTGTAACTCAGTTTATTAAATGTATGCAAATACACAGATCTAAATAAAACCATGTCCTGTATGTAGTAGATTAAAAATATTAATGTAGCTAATAATAATAATAATAATAATAATAATAATAATAATAATAATAATAATAATAATAATGATTGATGATGATTTTATTTTAAAAGATAGAGATTATCTTATTTATATATGCATAAAAGCATTACATTTAGCTAAATGAAACTACATTAACTTAGATGAAAACTGTAAGTAGTAAATTTTTCTAGATATTATTTTGATTTAGATATAATCTAATATATTTCTACCTATATAACATTGTTTTCTGGATTAATGTCCTTAATATTATCATCAACCTAAAATTATTCAAAATGATATGTCTTAGAGATTTCTATATGGTTTAGTTTCAAACTTGATAACTGAAATACGCTTTTAAAAATTTCTTTTAAAAAAATCTGTACAGTTATAAATAATCATTATTCATCCATTATGTATGCAAATAGTAAAAAAGTGAATTCAAACTTTAGTTCTATAGCCATACATTTTGGCAAACCCTCTTCAAGGATTTCTGTAAGAAATTTACAGAAACAAATTTGATGAATATATTAATATCATATTTATCTTTTATTAAGGATGAGATTTTCTTGGTGTGTGTAAAAATGTAACAAGTTAATTAAGGTTTCTTTATTAATGAAATTGTTGTGAACTGATGATCATGTGTATTGTAGAGACATGATTGCTCATCACAGTTTTAAAACTTAAAACTGGTTAATTAATACAAATAATAATAATAATAATAATAATAATAATAATAATAATAATAATAATAATAATAATAATAATAAGATAAAATAATAAAAATAATAAAAAAGAAGAAAATATTCCTGCCACCAGTTTCTGGTAACAAAAACAGAACATGTTTTTTACTGAAGGAAGTTTTCATAAGTTTTACTTTGAAATATTCATTTCTTTCACATTTAAAACTATAGAACTTAAATTCATCATGAAACACAACTGGAAAATTCCACAGGTATAAAACACAACTCTTGTTTTAAATAAGTAAGTCATTTATAATTATGAAGCAATATACAGTAGCACATTATTACAGGGTTAAATCAGTTTTGAATGCAGAAACTGTGATGCAACATGATTAATCATGTTAAAATATTTACCATCTGAAAAACCTTGCAAGCTATATCTGAGAAACAGTGATTTGAAATATACTGTGTTCATTGCAGATTTTATTTTACACCCTCTGAATCAAAAATCTCAGTATTCAGAAAATGATTAATTATTTTAAGCTCATTTCTAGATTATATATATATATATAAGAATTTAAATGAATAAAAATATTTTTTAATTAGCATATTTAAATAAGCATCTGTTAACTGGCATATTCATATTAACATTTTCCAATTGGTGTATTTATATTTTAAAGTTGAAATTTACTTGTATAAAGCTATGATGTTCTAGTCAGCATATTTAAATTAGCATGTTTCATTAGCATATTTAAAATCGGCTTTAAAACTGCACATTAAACCTGAATTGAAATCAGCTACTTTTATTTTCATCTCTACATACACCCCATTTTTTATATTAGACTTTTATTTAATTTTTATCTGTACATACACCCCATTTTTTATATTAGACTTTTATTTTATTTTTATCTGTACATACACCCCATTTTTTAGTCCTTGAAATTACTTGTTACTGATTTTCATATTAACATGGTTTTGTTTCAATAAAATATAAAATTCTAAAATTTGAATGTAATCTGATTTTCTTTGTTTGAGACCTTACCTTCTTTCTGAATAACCAGTACACAACATGAAATGTATGAGAGAGATGAAATGAGAGTGAGATACAGAGCAAATGATGTACATACCTTACTACAAAACTAAACTAAATCACATTAATTAATTCAATTATCATTAACAGGTGAATTGTCTGCTGAATCATCTCCATGTTCAAGTAGAAGCTGTAAACTTTCATCAGCTTTCACAACCACTCAGGTCCATCAGCAGCCACATTCAGACTGTGAATCAAATCAGTTTTGTCATACATATGTCTGAGCAGACACAGAAACTCATCTCCCTGCAAACAGAAATGGAACCGTCCAAACTGATTCAAGTCAAATGACAGAATGGACTCATTTGTTTGTTTTTTACTGGTGAAGAAGCTTAAAATCATTTTATATCTATTTCTTTTTTACTTCATGCTTAAACAAAACCAAAATAAATCTTATCATTAAATTAATTACTTATATAAATCAATTATTAATAATTATGTAAATAAAAACAAGAGAAAAATTAAAGTATTGTGACTGACAGAAAAAATCCATCATAAACAACAACAGAAATACATAAATAAATAAATAACGAAATAAATAAATAAAATAAAAAAATAAAAAAATAAATAAAAAAAAAAAAAAAATAAATAAAAAAGTAGTATTAAATAACATGGCTGGTGAAAATGTAGAACTATAAATTAAATTTTGTTATTATGTAGCAATGATAAACACTAGATGTTAGTTTTAAATAAATATAAGAATGTTTACATATGCACTGGAAATGAATATTCATTTTGCATTGTTAATTTCCCATAGCTTTTTATTCTGCCATTTTTTTTAAAACATTTTCATTTGACTTACAATGTGAAAGAAAGAAAGAAATTTGGAGAGAGAGAGAGAGAGAGAGAGCTCTGAAGACAGTGTTCCTGCAACCAACCAGCTGTCAATCACCTTCTGTAACCAATAATCCATGTGTGATTATCACTGATCCATTTTTTTCTAATCTGTCTTCTAAATACTGATCAGTATATTCTAAACGTTTATCAGTATGGGCTAACCACTAATCCAATGTTTCAGAGACCAGTTCCCTTGATATTGTCAGTGCTTATTTGAATATCAGTTTTATATTTATATAAATAAATATTTGAACTAGTCAAGTTTTCTGACTACAAACCATAACAATGTGTTGTCTATGATAATAATAATAATAATAATAATAATAATAATAATAATAATAATAATAATAATAAAATAAATACTTCAGTGTGGTGTTTTTTATAAGCATCTGAACAAGGAATTCTTGCATACATTCAAATATTGAAAATTCCATGCAGTGGGTTCAAAGTCACATGGTTTATTGTGAAGATCAGCAAAGAGCTGTTTAGCACAATTGATAATTTAGTTCAGTTAGAGAGAAAATACTTTTTTTAATACACTGGATAAAAGAAAAACCTGCATAATGCAGTCACCAAAGACAGGAATGACAGCAATCAGCCATGATCTCGAGACATTTTGGCAAACTCTTCTGCAAGCTCTTTGAAATATGGACGGGTTTCGGCATCCAGCCTGAAAGTTTGTTTTAATAATCCCAAAATATCCTGAGTGATTTCAACCATGTAATTCTGGACACACACACACACTCTTACATACACACAAACACATTCAGTCTCTCACATACACACACACCTATACACAAACATACATACATACACACACACCTACACACAAACATACATACACACACTCACACACACACACACACTCACACTACATGATGATGTAGACGTAGATGGAGCAGATTGGAGGCTGTGGCAGTCACTCTCCGCTCTTCAGGAAATGGAGAACTTCGTGGATGTTGTCGTATCGTGTTTGACCAAACATAAACAGTTCCCACACAGTGACTCCTGAACAACAACAACAAAAACAAATTAAAAATTAGTCACATCCATCAGTTTCAAATTTGTTTACATTCTGTATCAGTGAAAAGCAAGAAAAATTAAGATTCAGTATATCGTTAATGAACCTGTAATATTAATTTTCATGCTTTAGTATTATTCAAAAATTAGTATTAAAAAATATTAATTTCAAAATGACTCAAAGTAAGAGAAATGTGTTTAGACTGTTTGCACTTCTAAGTACACTTTATTATATATATTTTTCATTTTACAAACAGCGATTAAAATTGATGCATTTTACATATTCAAATGTCATTTTTGCATAAAAATTATAAAAAAAGAGAAAAGATAAACAGAAGGTTATACCATAACTCCAGACATCAGTTTTGTGTGTGAATATTCTGTCCAGAGCTAACCACTTGATTGGCATCTGAAACATTGAAAAAGAATAAAATCTAGTTTTTCATATATTTTCCAGTTTATAATATATGAAATTTAATCTTTTCAAAATTTCAGCACATCAATGTTCCCAGTTAATAAAAAAAAAAATGAATTAAGACTATTCCAAGTTTCAGTTTGTAAGTTCCCTGTTAATAAGAAAATTGAATTTCAACTATTCAGAATTTTCAGTTCTTCAATGTTCCCTATTAATAAGAAAACAGAATTTAAACTTCAATATTTAAAATCTGAATTTGAACAAATTTATCAGTGTTTTTGATTAGTAAGAAATGTGAATTACTGTTCCACTCACTTTTCCACCAGCAGCTTAGTACTCATTGTAATCAAGAAGTTTAGCTAATCCAAAATTTGTGATCTTCACCTGATTTGTGGTTTGTACTGTACAAAGATAAAAAAATAAAATAAACATAATGTCAAAATTTTGTTCACAAATTCAGTGATTATTATTATTATTATTATTATTATTATCATTATTACTGTTATTATTACTATTACTACTATTATTACTATTATTATTACTGTTATAATTATTATTGTTGTTATTACTACTACTACTACTTGTCAGTACAGAAAGTTCACATTCCAAACAGCCCAAACCAGCCAGAACCAGTTTACTTCCTTGTGTCCAGAAAATGTGGAATTTTTAAAACATGTTCTGAAACTCTGTCAGCCAATCTTTCAACTGGTGAGTCAGTAAATCTATTAATTAAATAATTTATAAAATTATTTTGTGTTGTGTATTTGCTTCTTCTTTTTTTTATTACTGTGTAAGCTATTTATTTATTGTTTAACCTATGTGTCTGTGCTATTTTATGTAATGTTTTTTAATTTATTTAGTCAAACATTTGTGTCTATTTATTTGTTTGAATTAAAGTTTGGCTCTCAGTTTTTCTCTGGTATCAAGATGTTTTTAAATGTAAATTCAATGTTTAATTCATAGAAAATGTTATGTAGCATTAGGTGTTCACAGAAAAAATGTGGACAGAGAAATAAGAAATGTTTCATGGTTTCAGAAATTCCACAGCTACAGCTTGGTTTTGTGTTTATTTTGTGTTTGAATTTGACTGTGTTTAGATTGGTGGAGTAGCTGATTCTGAGTCTGGTAAGGTTATGTAGTTTGTTACTAAAATGATTTTGGGTTTTGATGATGAAAGGTGTAACTAATTTTGATTTTATTTCTTTATTAATATGGCTGACTGTTGTTGAAAAATTAGATTGTTGTGAAAGGTGTGTTTTAAAGGGTTGAGTAGGGACTAGATCCTTGATGAGATGTTTATTACTGAGAGTGGATTTTAACACAGTATTTTAGTGTGTGTAGTTTTTGTCTGTAGTTTTTGTCTGTATTTGAAGTGTTGTATGTTTTATTCTAACACACGACTGTCAGGCAGTGTGATGTTTGGTAAAAGTTTTTACAAGATGTGATTATCTTCTTTATGTGGCTTCCGAAGTTGGCAGTCGAATGTGACTACTAAACATTTGAATAATGTTCTTTGTTATTAAATGGTTATCTATTTGTAGTGTTATTTTGCTGTTATCTTTCTTTCTTTTTTCTTTTACTTTATTAGAGAGGAGGCATGCTGTCTAAGTGAAATCTTTATCTCTCAGTTTAAAGGCTGTCATTCAAGTTGTTTAGGTATTTGATTGTTTACAGACCTGACAGCAGAAATCTACGAATACTGTAATTACTTTGTTTTTTTATTTACTGATTGGAATTTAGTAAACTTTTGTATTTTATTTTTATTTACTTGTTAAATTATTATTTTTTAAATGTTTGTTCAATAACAAACAAAAACATACTGCAATATAAAATCAATTAATCTAAGAATTAATACAATATCCTTAAAATTATATTTACTCCTTTAAATATGTTTCAGAACAGATTTCAGTAAATATCACTTAATCTGTTAGAAAAATTACACATTATTCAAATGAATTCTTACCATGTGCAACAGCAGTCTGTTGATTCTCCCTCCAAAGTGAAGATTTAGTCTCACATGCAGACAGTATTTTCAAATAACTCACTTTGAATCCTGCAACTGACTCAGACAAAATTAGTCATAATCTTGATAAAAATGCTGCAGAAATTGAACTATCCTTTCTCTATCTTCACATGTAAAAGTGTGTGAATTAATTTTCTTCTGCCAGATTTCTTTACTCTCTTGGAGTTACCATTCAGTCTGCAATGCTTCAATAAAGCTGTGAGTTTGTTCTGACTAATGCTGTAAACAAACAATAAAAGATATAAGCAGACACCCATACCCCCTCACAAACACACACACACAGATATTCAAATGTACTCTATAAAAATGAAGGAGAAATTACAAATTAACAGCTGCTTTAAAAGGAAAAATACTAATGAAAAAACCCATACAAGTTCTCTCTTTTTGTTCATTGGAGTGCTTTGAAGAACTCCCAGAAATATCAAATCTTTTTCAGCAGCAAAAAAAAAAAGATCTGAATTCTTATAATACTTATACAGGTAAATTATTTGAAATAACTGTCCTAATTCAGATGACAAAATTTATTTGTTATAAAAATCATTTTAACGAGTCTTGTTTATCCAGATAAAATATATTACCACTGATTTAAACTTAAAATGTTCTTATTTCCATAGTTAATTCTATCACAGTCTCTAACCTGAATGAATAATATTATTCTAGAAGAACTTACTTTTTTCTTCTTCTTCTTATGAATATCTATTACTGACATTTTCAACTTGAGAGAAATGTCTTACAAGCTGATGATTATGCACGTTATGTCAGTAAGGACAAGGCTCGAAATTTGAAAAAATTAAATTAAGGTTTAGTCGCCTAAAAAGTATTTTTTGGATCATCTCTTTTTTTTTTTCTATAAGTTATAACATAAGAGCCACTATTAATAATTTTATAGCAAATATTATTCACATAAAAGGTTTGTTCGTAATTCGATAATTTGAAAGTATCGTCTTACCTTAATTTGTCAACATCTAAAATGAAATACGAAAATTCTTTATTAATTAAAATAGCCACAAAAATTTAGTCCTATTTATACAAATCTGCTGGTAAGACATTTTCAAACAAACCTTGACAAAAATGGAATTATGTAATAATAATAATAATAATAATAATAATAATAATAATAATTATAAATTTAAAGTATTATACGCTTGGATTTTTCAAAAGAAATAAAAATTAAAGGAAAGCAACGCGAAATGACAGTGAGTAAAGTTTGGCGTGTGAAAACGAAAAACAATAGCAAATAAAAGGTTTTAGAGTTATCTTGCATGATAACTTGTTTCCGTTAACCAACCAATAATTATTAACGTAACGGTCTAAAAGTTCGCTAAATTTGTTCGTTGGCTTCACTTTAGCCAATTAAAGGTGGAATTTGTTAGGAAAAACAATAGCAAACAAATCCTTTCAGAGTTATCGCCTATGATAACTTGTTTCCGTTAACCAACCGATAATCTTTTAACGTACTGTTTGTAAATAAATGTTAGCAAATTATGTAAGCCGATATGTCCAACTTATGGAACTATGGGTACTCGTTTTATTTCGATAAAAATAATTCGATAAAATTATTATAAAATTATTATCGTCTGTTATAACTTTCAGAAAAAAAACAGGTCACCCAAATAATATTTTTGGGGGCGATTAACCATACTATTTCTAACATCCCAATCGCCTAAACGGAACTTTGGTCGCATTTGGTGACCTGGCGACTGGCCATTTCGAGTCCTGCATAATTATCTCTCCTGTTAAGAAATCTGTTTGTAATATAAATTGTTATTTTAATACTGTTTAAATATTTCAGTCAGAAGATGTGACTAATTGCATCTCAGAAAAATGTCCACAGCTATTGGATTCAAAAGATATAGTGACTACTGAGCTACCATATGTAACATTTACTGTAACATTTTCAGATACCCAGTCTCATGATCTTCCAGACGACATAGGACACAGACACCTCTGTCATAGCCGTAACCCAGCATTAAATTCTCCTAAATATCTCCCCGATATGATAATGAGTTATGTTAACCATAAGTGAGAAAGTTGATCCAGTGATCAATAGAATGTTAGAAGTCGAGTTAAACAGACAGAGTAGTAATTTTACATCTCTATAATTAATTCTGAATAGAAGGTGTGGCTGGGATTTGATCTCTAAACCTGTTACTTCAATATTTTTTATTTATTTATTTTTTTGCGTTTCTATTGCAAAATGATTAATGGCCGATTGCAATTAGTGAGGAAATGTATCAATATATATAGTGTTTCAGGCAAAAGCCAGAAAGTTATTGGGTTTTTTTTATATATAATTTTTCTTTTTGTCCTCATGTTTCTGTTTCACTTATACATGTTTTTTTCTCTTTGATCATCTTCCTCCTCCATTTGTGTTTTTTCTCCTTTTTTTTGGTTTTTTGCCACCAGTTTATTTTTCCTAGGATTATTATTATTATTATTATTATTATTATTATTGCTCTTGTTGTTATTGTTTTTATTATTGTTATTGCTATTATTATTATAGTTGTTATTGCCATTATTATCATTTACTATTTTCACTATTATTGTTATTTTTTAAAATAAATATAATCTTTTCCATTTCTGATGTTGCCTTGTTTTTCATTATTAATGCAGTTTTCAGATAAATTTGAATGAAATGTTAGGAATGCAGTAAGCATCTCTACTAAAATCTTTGAACACATTTTTGTAACAGGAATCTCAATATTCCAGTGAAGAAATTTGTGAATGTTGTTTATCATTTTCATTACACTTTATTAATCTTGAACTCGGTAGTCTCAGAAAAACATGCTGTGTTGGTTAAACAAGTGCACACTTCAGCATCAAACCTATCTCTGAAAATATATACTTTTTCATAGAACATGATTATTGTAAACACTCGTGTGAAAACAACTGTGATTTCTTCAAGTGAGGATAATGTAAATTGTCTTAACCCACTTGATCGCTGACTGTAAATCATAAAACAAAAGACCTGAATTGACCTTTTTCAGTTTGCGTACATTTCAATAAAAATATTGAGGCATTTTATTTACACATTCATATTCACAATTTTTTTTTAAATAGTACAATTTTACATTTTCACACAGACAGATACATATGACCCACAGACACACATAATGTCCTGCAGAAAATTATAATACATATTTCATGTCTGAAGAGTTTACAAAATAGAACCGTTATTTAAAAGGTTAGTATGTGGGTACATAGTAGCAAATAAAATGTTTAAGACAAACATATTCAGATATAATCAAATATATTTTGATATAATAAAATATATTTTGATATACTGAAATATATTTTGATATGATTAAATATATTTTGATATGTTTACTGAACAATTATTAACTGTAGTCTTTAATATTAAGTTAATTTATTATTAACAATAATAAGACTATACAGGAACGCGTGAAGTGCTAGATGAATATTGTATTATTATTGTATTGATATTACTGAAAATTAACTGTGCACCTTTCAGTGTCAGAATGTGATACTTTGTTTTATGACCGCAGTAACATGACATTCCGCGACACAATTTACATCTCTCCCTACATGAAATTACATGATTAATCTAAAATTCAGCTAATATTTATCAAATTATGTAATTAAGAATATATCATTATTTTTTTTAAACTCTGAGAAAAGTAAGTTAATAATCTAGAATGAAATTCCATATTTATTCAATATACCTATAATCTCTAATTAATATAATTTTAAAATACCATATAAATAATACAGACATGATAAAACTAGGGTTTTATTTTGTTATCGATTGGGTAACATTATCAGTGTAAACAGCGATATACTTTAGTTAAATGTGGTTTTATAAAAGTTCACAATTTCTCATGTAATTATATTATAAATAAATCAATTTATTATTATTATTATCATTATTATCTACTTTTAAAAAAAAAAAAGTATTTAGTTTTTATCTCGACAGAAACAATACACTAAGAATAAATCTGATTTCTCTAACTTCACGAGGCCTAATAAAAATTCGAAGTAATTTTTATATCCCCACACAGAACAGTTCTAATGAAACTAAGAGAATAGCGTCAAACATATATAGGAAGCTTCTGTTTTTACAGAAAAATAAAAATATTAAGTGCAGATATTTAATATTATTGTTGTTGTTGTTGTATTTAGCTGTTGACAAAGACAAATATGGTGTCTGCTTCACTGACTCATTGATACTTACTGGTGGAGTGGCTATTTTAATATCTAATAATAATAAGCTATAATAAGAAATGTAAAATATATTACACTATACAACTTGCGCTGATGTACACCTTGTAATGAATGTAATGAAAAAAATAAACTTCGCATAATAAAATGACATGTTCACCTTCTTTTTCTCATCTAATCAGTACAAACTGTCGTGATTCCAGGGAATTAACTCAGATATTTTTCAATATAACCTGATATAAATATACGATAATTAATAAAATATGAGATTAATATTTCTCAACATAATTAATATCACTGCTCATAATTAAAGTAAAATTTCACGTTACTTTTACTAAAACGGACACTTCGAAGCGGTATCTGAAGTTAGTTGCACATGTTCTCTATATATTGTTGTCGTCACATACAAAGTTACTATTATTTTAAAAAATTACAACACGGAAGTTCCATCTATATTTCTGAATGTTCACAGTGAAATCATACCTGTGTTTTGTCGTATAACTAACTGAATATCATCTCATACATAAAGGATAGTTGAGAAATTTAGAAATAAAGAGGCCTTCCAAATTCCAAATTCCTAATGTTCTCAGCATTGGTTTTTAGTTGCACCTCAAATGATAATTAAATATTGATTTTCTTTTTGTAGACAGGTGTGTATTGAAAAGCTGAGGTTTCTCTGTTAAATATTAGCAAATAATTTATTATATATGAAGTGATATTCATCTTGATATTTCTAGTTGAGAAGTACAGTGAATATTCAGGAATAAAATATCGCAACCAGATAAAAATGTTATTTCATTAGCAACTGTGGTATTAATGTGATATTTCTCAACGTAATTTATGTTGTGTTTAGTATATCATGTCAGAATAATTATTTACTCAGCAAAAGTAACGTAGTGTTTTTGTTAAGACAATGTTATTATTGTTTTAAATACGTATCTAAAATAAAAATAAAAACTCTCAGTTGAAGTCTGTCAAATTTGCTTAATAAAAGTTTTGATCATCAAATTTAAATGGACGTTTTATTTGATTAATCTGAAATTCATCAACATTTTGAGGTTTATTAAACTACTTTTATTAGGATATATTTGTTTCACAGGCATTATTAAAATTAGAAATAATTTTATTACCATCGATTTATATAGGTTTCGTCGGAAATTATATATATATATTTTTTTATTATAGCACAAAATATACTGATAATTAGACTTGTAGTGCAGATACTTAACTTTTTTTCTAAACTAAGAAAAAATGTAGCTAGTCTGGAAGGATATTCATAGGTATTCAAGATATCGGCGGACTACTCTTACAATTTACACGGTTGGTGTCACCGCTACTCTCTAACTGTGAATGTTCTGTGTAACACAATGTAACTAAAATCCCGCGTAAACTACTTCACAAATAGTGCACACGTTTTTAAAATTTAATTTTATAACTCAGTGGTAAAATTATCAGTGTAAATAGCCTTACCCTTAAGTAAAACTGACAGCTTATTTTCACTTGTTCATAATTATGTAATGTTTATATATTTTATTCGTGAAAATAGCGATATCCTTAATTAAAAATATCACCTTATTTTTACTTGTTTATAATTATGTGATGTTATATGATTGTAAACTGCGCTCGTTTTACAAAATAAACGTGATAACTGTATACATAATGGAATATCATTTAAGTTTTCTTCTGTTTTTCATAAATAATAATAATAATAATAATAATAATAAATTAAAAATTAAAATAAGCTGAAAGTAAGCTCTGTATTTCCCAAATTACAGGTATTCTCTATAAAGGATGTTTTTACTTGAAATTATCATTTTAATCTGTAGTGTAATATAATTTATGACATTAATGTTGCGCCTTCTCTTGTTATCTGATTTTGGCAAATGGTGAGGATATAGAGAAATGTTCTATCCATCAAATCATCTCTGATTCCTTTCCCTGCATCCAGCATGTCCGTCAGTTTACAGCTAAATGTAATTCATCCTGGTGTATCTGTGTGTGTCTCTGTGTTTGATGAACATCAATCTTACCTTTCAGCACCTTCTTTTCAGTGAACCATTTCCCCATCCACCCAGTAACGAGACGTACACAAAGACGTTAAGAACAATGCTGGAACGACGCCAATGACGGCATCATTATTAGAATTAGTAATGATATTTTTTAACGAGGGATGTGGACACTGATTGCAATAGTTAATAAACAGCAAAAAAAAAAAAAAAAAAAAAAGGTGAAGTACACCAACAACGCTGAGAACAACGCCGTTACTACGGTAGCGACGGCGACATTAATAGAAATATTAATGATGTATTTTAATAAAGGACGGGCACGGTCAGAAAATAAGAATAACAGCGAATAAAAAACTAAAAGGAATAATAAGGAGTACACCAACAACGTTATGAACAACGCCGGCACGACGGTAGCGACGGACACATAGTGATTCGCACGCTCAGAAAGTATGAGGAATGATTTTAAAAAAGTGCTAAAGAATAATGAGAAGGACTCTACGAAAGCTAGAAAGAAGGCGTTTACGACGGCAACGATGATGATATTAATAGAAATGGTAATACTACATTTTAGAATAGGATTTGAACACGTATGAATAAGAATTAATACAAAGAAAAAGAATAGTGAGAAGTACACCGAGAACGGTGACAACAACGCCGTTACGACGGTAGCGACGGCTACATTAATAGAAATATTAACAATATATTTTAGTACTGGAGGACACTGATTGCAATACTTAATAAAAGGCAAAATAATATTTTTTATTTTTTCAGAAAATATCATCCTGTCCCGGAACCCATCCCTGGCGATCCCAGAGATCGGATCCGGGATAGGCGTGCCCGAACCTTGAATTGGACGTGGGCACGTAAAAAGAGTTCTCCATCCATCCATCAGACGTATATCAAAGATTGGTAAATTCCTGGACAGTAATAAGCAACTTATTGTAGTGTGAGTTGTAAGCTTTTTGCTTTAATATAAATAATAAGAAGAAAGAAAAAGTAGGGAGAAAAAGTAGGGAGAAAAAAATAACAACACCGTTTATTTGAAGTTTACGGTCAACGATTGGCTAATAATAAGTTAAAAAATATAAAATAAATAAATAAATAAATAAAAAAAGAAGAACCACATCGATTTATAATTAGTACGTATATTTTAATAAATGTTGTTATGCTCCTTTATTTTATTTTATTTTATTTGTTTTGAACATTATTTTTAATTTTTTTTTTTATTTATTTTTTTTTTTTTTTTTTTTTTTTTTTTTTTTTAGTGCAGTAGTCGCGGAAAAATGCGGGATGATTGTCGGTCTTCACGGATTTACTTTTTTATTTGATGTTCGAAGAATCTTGTACATAATTGGGGTAACCGCTTTATCATGCAACAAAAAAGTTGCTTAAAGTATTTAATTTTGTGAAGGAGACAGGTATTACTATTTATTATTATAATTGATAATGCGTTTGGATTGTTTTCGTTTTATTTAATAATAATTTAAAAGTCATAGACACATGATGGCAGCCATATTATTTGAGAACAATATTTATTTATTTATTTATATTTTTCAGATAACGACACTCGATTAATAACAAGATTCACCAGAGGTTGTACTAATGTGAACAGCATAAACAACGTCATATAAATAAGAAATCATGTTTAGTCTTTACTTTTGTTTTACCAATCAGCCTATGAGGGACAAATTTTGAGTGGCCAGTAATTAAATTTGTTTTAAAATAAATTGACTTGTGTAGCCAAAGGAAACACCACACAACAACTCACAGAGAATTTTTAATTTTATTATTATTATTATTTTTATTATTATTTAATTATTATTATTATTATTATTATTATTTTATTTTATTTTAAATAAACTAATAAAACTATAAAAAGTAAAGATGCTAATTTTGTTTGACAGGTTGTTTTCTATCAGTTTATTTATGACACACACACACACACACACACACACACACACACACACAAATAATTTATCCTCAGTGATAACTGTTCTTTGTTTCCCTTCTTTTCTCAATGTAAATTTTACTTTATTAATTTACATTTTGTTTTGTTGTACTTCCTTCTGTTTTATCTTCTTCTTCTTATTATTATTACTAATTTTTATTATTTTATGTTTTATTTTTTATTATTATTATTTTTTTAATCTTTATTATTATTCATTTTATTTTTCACTATTAATGTTTGTTTATTTTTGATGTTTTCTAGGTAATATGGAGAAAATATTCCAAATTTATTTTAAAAATGCATCTATGAAAAATCAGATCTGAGTGAAATATTTTATAAATTTCTCATCCAGCTACACAATCATTGACCAGAACCACTGTGTAGAGTGCAAGTGCTGCTGGAATATCTATAATATGATGGTTTACATTCAGCATAGACAGCAACACAAAGGAACCTGCAGATCATTTATTTGCTATTGTTTTGTTAATTAATTAAATTAATACCATTATCATCATTATCATTATAATGATTATACAAAGTATACCAAAAATATCCCACACCCCTTTGTGTCTGAATAATCCAGTAACTGATAACAGCAAAATTTTAATTTTAATAATAACAGAAACATGAATTATTTATTTCTATTATTTATTATTTCTATTATTTATTATTTTTTTTTTTTTTTTTCAGAATGCACTTAATTGAATGCTGATATTTGCTAGTGAAGTTGTTTCAGTAGAAGGTGCTGTCCAGCACTGAGGATAAAGTTTGTACTGCTGCCACTGGAAAAGAGAAAAAAAATAAAAACTGAACAGGTGAATTTGAGTTTGTTTTCTTATGTATTTCTCATTATTCTAAACCTAATGAAGTTTAATTTAATTTAACGTAGGAAGTTCCATTTTGTAACATACTTTAGAATCTTGTATCATACACTGCATTTTAGTATCATGCTCTCTCTCTCTCTCTCTCTCTCTCTCTCTCTCTCTCTCTCTCTCTCTCTCTCTCTCTCTCTCTCTCTCTCTCTCTCTCACACACACACACTTACATTTATACAAACCTGATTATTTTATTGTAAATTTCTCGACTGTGTCTTCCTCATCTTTCTTTGGTATCCCACTAAAGATTAAATTGTCACACATGAAGCGAGTTTGTAGGTAATTTTCTCTCAAGTTTCCAAACTCAGTTTTTAATTCACATATTTGTTGTTTCATACTGTTATTATTATCTCTCATTTGATGGGTAGAACTGTTCATATCTGACACAATTTATTTCAAATCTTAATATCAGTCATTGTACTTAATTCCATACTATTCAGTTTTTTTTTTATTGCTTTCAAACTGTTAGTGAATGTAATTCATATCTTGTATTTGTTCTAAATCTCAATCATTTCACCACTGATAAATCAATTTAATAATGGTTTAAGCACCAGCAAACCTTATAATAACTTTTTAATCAGGGTATCTAATTATATACTGACATTTTGAATGTGCACAAACTGGTGAAATTATTCCAGAATACTGACCCTGGTATTGTCCATACTGTGACTGCTGACACTGTTGAATTGGTGTTGACTGATAAAATGGTCCAGGATCTAAAATATCCATGTCTATGTGTGGATTGAATGCATATACCTATAAAGGTATGTTTTATTCATTCACTTTTGAGTTTTATAGCTCATTTGATTAAGGATGGATTTAATTAAAAGTAGCAAAATGTATTTTTATGCAGAGAATACTATTGAAAATTTTATATAAATTTCTCATAAATGATGTTTACTTTAGATAGTATAGAATTAATTTAATAATGGCATAAAATACTTTTTTATGGTTTCAATTAATTATATCATCTCATTTTAAAATCATAGAAGTTAATTAATTCATTAGAAATCTCTTGATCTTTTCAGATTAAAAGATTATTATTCTGGATAAGTTTATTGTTGTAGCCAGACTGTAAACTTTTATTTTTAATCAAATCTAAAATTAGAATCAGTTCTATTCTGTTGCCAAAAAATCAGTTGTCCTTTAATGTGGGATTTTTGACAATGAATTATGATTAGCAAGTCTGGTTATACCTTGGTCAATATCTCATTTTCAAGGTTGTATTAAATGTATTTCTGTCTGTTTGTTTTGGTTAGAGTAATCTGACTGTGTGTACTGAATACCACTGTAGAGGTTTGAACAAACACCTGATTAAAACATGTATAATTACATGTAATATGACATGATATCTTCAGTCCTAGTTTTCAGTTATGTCTATAGAAATCATGTAGAGTTTTTGCATATATATGCATTTTATTTATGATGACTTTTTATATTATGCTTAGGATTTCTTATTTCAGTCACTGCAGACATTAGTTAAATTAGTTCAGGAAACACGTTTTGAGATCAGCAGTTCATGTTGAATACATCATTTTCCTTATCTAGCAAAATATCAGCAATATCCAGATTTGTTTTCCCATTAGGACAGCTGTCTCAACTGTGTATTTTTTGTTTCAGTTGCGCCAACTTTCAGATGAAGAAATCAAAGTAAGTAAATTTTTATTCTGCATTTATTGAGAATTTTACTTAAAGATGGGATTTATTTGTGATTTTAGATTAATGATATCTCAGTTTCTGTCTTGAGATCTTTCAATGTGATAAACAATACTTATGTGAAAAAAGATTATTTATTCAGCTAGAGTAGGTTCTTTGTTTTGGACAGGGTGTATGCTTTTAATTTTTATTAAATGCAGTAATAATTATTCTTTTTCCACATTCAACTTATTATACTAGACAATCTTCACTGAGTTTAGTCTGAAAATAAAATAACCAGCTTAAGAAAACAGATAGAGGCCTGATATTTTCCTATTTCAAAAAGTCATCTTTTAGATAGATATGCTAAAAATCAAACAACATACACACTCATTCACTCACACACACACACACACACACTCACTCACACACAAAATATATATGTTACGATATATCCTCAGTCTATCAGGAATTTTATGTTTCCTATTGACAAAATGATGTCAGAACTAATAAAATGTACACTTATTATTTTATAAACATACATTATTATTTTCAGTGTAATGGCACTTGAATGTTTTTACATTAGCTTTTGATTTTTGGTATCTTAAACAGACTTTTCTTGTGTCACCTCTTTAACTGACAAAGATGATAATGATATTTATATAGAAATTGAAGTGAATTGAAAGATCTTAAGAATTTATTCATATCTTTGTTGTCACTGATGTACTTAATTAAGGATGGCATTGTGTTTGGGATTTTTTGTTGTTGTTTTTATTATTATTATTATTATTATTATTATTATTATTATTATTATTATTATTATTCAGAAAATAATTATTTAATTTCAGGAAACAGTTAATGTCAGTGGAAAAGCCTTTTGGCAGCACTTTTACAGAAATAGGTAATGTTATTAGCAATTCTTTTATCAACAATCTATGAATTTTTCAAATTTAATAACTGACAATTAATTATTAAATATGATTGGAAAGTAAAATGCAATTTTGGATTAGTTACTTAACTTTAAAGAAGACAATTTAAAAGGTGAAAGTTGCAGTATTTTTTTTTTTTAATTTGTTGTAGTAATTTGTGGAGTTTTTTGTTTTGTTTTTTAATTAAAAATATAATATGTACAACTGTCTATTTTGATTTTTTTGGTCCAGGTTCTGAAAGATCCATGTCTATGTGTGGATTGAATGCTGCTCTAAAGGTTTGTTTTATTCATTCACTTTTGTGTTTTTTAGCTCATTTCATTAAGAATGAATTTAATCAAAAGTAGCAATGCCGACAATTTATTTTAATGTACAGAATAGTATTGATAATTTTATATAAATGTTTCATAAAGGATCTTGATATTTTAAATGTTATTTAGTTTAGATAGTAGTCGAATCAATGTAATAATGGCACAACAAACCTTGTAATAATTTGCATGCCAGCCTAATAGAGTAGTGAACAGAACAGTTGTATAAATATGTAATTTGCTTTTATTAATGTGAACTACTTTTAGAACTTTATGTGGTAGGGCTAAAGATATTTACAATATTTTGAAATTTGGTATACAGATGTAATTTTGCTGGATTTGAAAGGTCATAGAGATGCATAAATTGGCTTGAAAGATTTAGCTTCTTTTCTTACTTTATCTCATGCATGTGTAATGTTGTCTTTGTTTTAAATACATTTTAAAATATACCTAAATGATTCATTAGTGTAACTATTAGCTGACTAAACGTGGTTATTTATAAGACAAAATATATTTCATTAGCAGCAAAAAGTAAATATTAATTAAATATTTTAATTAATCAAATAAGTTGTTGTTTATGATGTAACCTATCACGATTGTTAATGGTTAATTAAAGATTGTCAGAATAATCTCAAATGTATTTTCATCATGTCAGTATCTTAGAATTTCAAGTAGAATCAGTATTAGAAGACCAGAGTTGACCATGTTACAGAATTATTCAAATATATTAAAAATATTTTTCATAATCTCTTTTATTGATTTATTGCTATTTTAGTCCTTTTATATCAAAGTTAAAAAATAATATTAAACTGATTCAAATTAAGAATATAAAAACATTTAATAAAATATTTTTTATTATTAAAATTGTATGGAAAAAACAAAAATGTGGACTACAGGTCTTCTTGCTAAGACAGTGAAATGCAGTTAGAGCTGACAAAAAACATTCTACTTGCAATACACCTCGGTTCGTTAAAGCGATCGTCTACGGCCACACCACGTTGAAAACACCGGTTCTCGTCTTTGGTTAGGGTGGAGTCGGGTGTGGACGCGTTTCACATCGGCTCTCGCTTCAGAAAGGTTTTGTTGTAAACTAAGTTTTATGTCTTGGGCGGAAGAATCTGAAAATTACGAAGAAAAGATCAAAGGTATGAATTTAAAAAAAGAAGTAATGAGAAAAAATGTTTTTAAAAAAGAATGCACCGTGATTGTAAATGTAGAAGATAACAAGAAAATTTCAGCAGGCGACATGATAGATTTTGTAAGTGGCCAGGTGGGTGATGTGATAAAAGCTTGTGTACCGAAAGAATCCGACTCTTATGAAATAACACTAGAAGATATTATACAAGCCAGAATGATTACGGAAATTGATGAAACAGAATTGAAAGGTCTAAAAATAAAGGCGAGAATTTTGAAATCTGAAACTGTAGTAGTTTCCTTTTTGCACTTGCCTGCCTACATTGAAGATGAAGAAATTGAAGAAAAATTGAAAGAAATGAAAATAGAAATTTTATCACCAATTTATAGAAGACTATACAAAGGGACAAAAATTGCAGATGGAACAAGATATGTGAGAGTGAAATTTCCACCCGGAATAAAAAGTTTACCATACTCAATGAATTTTCGGACTTACGAAGGAATAAAATATTTTCGAGTTTTACATGACAATCAAATAAAAGTCTGTTACAACTGTATGGCGGATAATCATTTGTTGAAAGACTGTCCAAATATAAGGTGTCATAACTGTAAACAAAAAGGACATTTTGGAAGAAACTGCCCGAACATATTTCTGTGTGAAAAGTGTGGAAACAAAGAGGATGAATGTGAGTGTTGGACAGAGTATGACAGCGATGAACAAAAAAACAGTGACAGTGACAGTGATGGTATGGAGTATACTACAGATAATGTAAAATCAAAGGAGAAAAAAGAAAGTGATGGTATGGAGTATACTACAGATAATGTAAAATCAAAGGAGAAAAAAGAAAGTGATGGTATGGAGTATACTACAGATAATGTAAAATCAAAGGAGAAAAAAGAAAGTGATGGTATGGAGTATACTACAGATAATGTAAAATCAAAGGAGAAAAAAGAAAGTGATGGTATGGAGTATACTACAGATAATGTAAAATCAAAGGAGAAAAAAGAAAGTGAAGCAGAAAAATCCAGAGGATAAATACAACAGAAATGAAAATCAAAAAGAAAAAAAAAAAATCGGAAAATGGAAAAAACCAGAAAAAAACCCTGATAAAAACACCACAGTGAAAAATACTAACAAGGAAGCTGAAACCATCGAAGCAGAAAATAGTAAGCAGAAAAACAACGAACGAACGAGATTGATCAAGCGTCCGTCAGAAGAAAAACTGTGGAGCTTGGTAGAAAACAGAAAACAAAAACAGAGACAAGCAGCAGCGCATGAAAAGTGTGAGAGAAAGTGTTGCCAGGGCGATGAACGAGTATGGTGGGGGGAATATAGACAAGATATAGAATATTTTAAAAATGGGTAATAGTTTTCTAAATTTTTCTAATTCTAATTATGATTTTGTCTATAAATGTAAACGGACTGAGAGATATTGAGAAATTAAATTCAGTTTTTGCAACTATTAAAAGTAAACATGCAAATATTATTTTTCTACAGGAAACATTTTGGGATAATGACTTCATTGAGAGATATAAACATTTATGGGAAGGAAATATATTTTATAATAATTGTCCAAATAAAAAAAGAAGGGGTGTAGCAATACTGGTATCAAAACGAATGTCCTTGTAAGTTTACATTTAATAGTTGCGACACTGAAGGCAGGATTTTAAAAATTAATACGAAAATAGATGAAGAAGAATACAGTTTTATAAATGTATATGCACCAAATAATATTGAAGAAAGAATTTTATTTTTTAAAGGATTATGTAAATTTGTGGATTTAAAAAATACAATAATGGCAGGAGATTTTAATGAAATTTTAGATCCTAATTTAGATTTAGGCATTAATAATAAAACTTTCAATATGAAAAGTAGTAATGAATTACAGTCAGTTATTTTTAATTATAATTTAGTTGATATTTGGCGACACAGAAATCCAGATAAAAGGCAATTTACTAGATCTCAAATAGTTGAAAAAACTATAAAACAGTCAAGAATTGATTTATTCTTAATTTCTAGAAATTTATTACAGTTTATAAGTAATGTATACATATCCTATACCTCAGTTAGTGATCACAATTTTTTATCACTTAAAATAGATTTTTCTCATGTAGAGAGAGGTCAAGGTATTTGGATCTTTAATAATGAATTGTTGAAAGATGAAAGTTTTTGTAAAGCTATTATTGAAGTTATTAATAATGTTTCTGAGTGTCCTTTGTTACAGACTGAACCTAGTGTTTGGTGGGACAACTTAAAATATAAAATGAAAACATGTGCAAGAAATTTTGCAATAAAAAAGAGAAAATCAGATAACGAAAAATATTATAATATACAAAATGCTTTGAAACGAGAATATGCTAAACTAGCTGTAAATAATCATCATGATTTGAGTAACATACAAATTTTAGAAGAAAAATTAAAATTAATTGAGAGATCTAAATGTAATGGTGCTATTTTAAGATCTAAAGCTCATTGGAATCTAGATATGGATAGAAATACCACGTTTTTTCTCAGTTTAGAAAAATCAAAACAAGAATCAAATTCTATTAAAGAGCTAAAAACAGTAAATGGATTAACAAGAAAAACGGAAGATATATTACAATATGCTTATGACTTTTATTCAAAATTATTTACACAAGAAAATGTAGATATTATTAAACAGGAAGAAATAATAAATTTAATATCAAATAAACTAAAGGAATCTGAAAGTGAAAACTGTGAGAAAGACATTACAATTGAAGAATTAACTGAAGCTTTAAAAGAAATGAATAGAAATAAATCACCTGGTTTGGATGGTCTAACAGTAGAATTTTATGTTAAATTCTGGGAAAATTTTAAAAATTTCTTTCATAAAGTAGTTATGTCAATTCAGAAAGAAGAAATGTTGTCACGTAGTATGAAAAAAGTAGTAATTAGTTTATTTTACAAGAAAAAAGGAGATAAAGCAGACCTAAAAAAGTTCAGACCTATTAGCCTTTTAAATGTAGATTATAAAATTATTGCTAAAGTTCTTGCAAATTGTCTTAAACAAGTAATGTCAACTATTATTTCATCAGAACAAAGCTGTTGTGTAAAAGGAAGAGATGTTGCTGACAATATTATGTCAGTAAGAGATATTATAGATATTGTCGAGTTAAATAATACAGAAGGGTATAAAGTTAAAATAGATCAAGAGAAAACTTTTGACACAGTATCATATAGTTTTATTTTAAAAGTTTTGAAAAAATTCAATTTTGGTGATAATTTTATAAAGTGGATTAAAATACTATATAATAATATAAAAAGTTGTGTAAAAATTAATGGACATTTAACACCTTTTTCTAATATTACAAGAGGTGTTAGACAAGGATGTCCAATATCAATGATGCTTTATGTTATTGTAGCTGAACCCTTAAATAAATTAATTAAAAAAAAGACATAGCATGAATGGAATTAGAATAACAAATGAACTTAATTCTTTATTATTTCAGCATGCAGATGATACTACAGTAACTGTCTGCGATGCTCAGTCAGTAGAAAATGTTTTAATACAATAAATATGTATTGTAGTGCTACAGGGGCAAAAGTCAATGTAGATAAGTCAGAAGTACTTTATCTTGGTAAAACCATGATTGAAAACTTATCTTTTAACATTCCAATATCAATAAATAAAAACTGTGTTAAAATTCTAGGCATATATTTAGGACCAAATAAACCATTATGTGAAAGATTGAACTGGAAAAATAAATTAGATAAAATGTCTAATTTAATTAACTTATGGAGTCAAAGGAAACTTACTTTACACGGAAAAGCTGAAGTATGGAATACTTTATTAACATCTAGACTGTGGTATATCATTAGCGCAATAAATGTACCAAATTGGGTAGAAAATGAAATTCATAAATTATTTTGTAAATTTATGTGGGAAGGAAAAACGCATTTAATAAAATATTCAACAATAATTGGAAATAAAATGTCGGGTGGACTAAATATTCAAGATATTTCATTAAAGAAAATGGCTTTTCGTATAAAAATGTTAAAGAAATATTTTGATAATAATTTTAAAAATGTGTGGAAATATACAATGTCAATATTTCTTGAAAAATATATGAATATGAATCTAAATTATGACATTTTTAAAATAGTATACAGTAAAGAAGCTTTAAAAGTTATCAATCCTTTTATGCTGAAATGTTATCAGCTTGGGACTATGTTAATAATGGAGAACGTAATTTCCCACTTGATACAGACGAAATATTGTCTCAGCCACTTTTTCAAAATCCATTCATTAAATATAAAAACAAATTATTATTATTTAGTTCTTTTATAAAAAGTGGAATAGTCAAAGTGGCTGATATTGCATATGAAGTAATATCAGGTTTTCTTCCTTTTACAGCTATTGTAGAAATTATTCATGAAAAATCTCCAGAATTATCCAAAAACCAAATTTATATAGCTTACAATGTTATTAAGAAATCACTTCCAGATGAATGGAAAAGTTCTATTAACAGAAATGCTAAAAAATTAACATCTAATAAAGATTTATTTTTGTTTCAGAATAATGAAATGATAAATGTCAGTAAATTTACAGTTAAAATAATTTATTCTATTTTAATTTTAAAAAACGTTAAAGCACCAACTTGTGAAGAAAAATGGAATGAGCTTGGTTTTAATATATTCTGGAGACCAGTTTGGAAATGGATACACTATAGTGATAAATTTACTGAATTTATAGACTTAGGTTTTAGAACAGTTCATCATATAATATATACATATAGTAAATTATATAAATATGGCAAAATCTCATCTAGTGTATGTCCAGTGTGTTTGAAGGATGATGAAGATTTGTGCCATTTATTTTTGTATTGTGAAGAATTGAAGGAATTAATATCAATCTTTCATGAAATATGTATTTATATATTTAAGAAAACAGGGTTTTCTCTAGAACAATTAAAAAGATTATTAATATTTGGATGTTATCTCAAAATTGAAAATAGTACAATAGAATTTATTAATATTATTCTTTCAATTTATAGAATATCAGTGTTCAAAAGGCGTGTAATAGCTCAAATGAAAGGAACAAATATCAATATAATACATTTTTTTAGAAATTATATGTATCAGTGCTTTAAAATCATTCTAAATCAATATCGTATTCAAAACAAACTTTCAATTTTTATTAACAAATATGTTAAGAACAATATTTTCCTAGAACTAAAAGATGACATACTTATTTTCAAATATCCTTTGGAAAGCTACAAATAATCAATATAGATATATCATGGAAATGGATAAAAGAATTAATACTATAAAATACTGTAAATATATATGAATATTCCGAATAAATAAGTATGCGTGCATGTGAGTGTGACTGAGTGTGTGAGAGGAAACAGTTTTTATTATTGTTATTTACAGTTTTAATGTTATTTTAATTGTGTACAACTGTTGATTATATTAATAAAGATAAAAAAAAAAAAAAACACCGGTTCTCGTCCGATCACCGAAGTTAAGCAACGCAGGGCTCGGACAGTACTTGGATGGGTGACCGCCTGGGAACACCGAGTGCCGTAGACACGCCTCTTTCTTTTCTTTTCTTTTCTTTTCTTTCTTTTCTTTTTCTTTCTTTCTTTCTTAATTTCTTTCTTTTTTTCTTTCTTACTTTCTTCCTTTCTTTCTTTCTTTCTTCCTTTCTTTCTTTCTTTCTTTCTTATTTTAAGAGCAACAGCAAGAGCCAATTGACATCGGTAGCGAGTGTGTGCGTGGGCGCAGGTTTTGGAGTGACCGTGTTGTGTATGTCTGATTGTGTGTGTACGTATGTTTGTTATTTCAGAACGCGCCTGTGTGTGTGCGTGTGCGTGTGTGTGCGTGTGTGTGTTCGCGTGCCGGTTCGAAAAAGGTATCTTCCAACGTAAAATTGAATTGCGAGATCACGACGGCGCGATAATTAATGTATTTTCATTTCGATTTTATTATCATTATTATTATTATTATTATTATTATTATTATTATTATTATTATTATTATTATTATTGCCATCGTTATCGTTGTCGTTATTCAGCGCACGCAATAAGAAGAACGAAGATAAATAGACGTCGGTTCGTCTTTTTTTTTTCTTTTTTTTTTTTTCTTTTTTCTTTTGTTTTAATTTTTTTATTTTCAGGCATTCACGCGCCAATTGCCTCATTTTTCACGAATAACCTACCCATTTACAATTGACCACGTTCTCTTTGAATATTAAAATTTATTTTATTTTCAATAAGCTGTTTCTTCTTTTGTTTTTTATGATTTAATTTTATATTCCTCATGTTTGTTCTTGTTGTTGTTGTTTTTTGTATTTAGTGTTTATTGTTTCGAATGAATATCTAAAAAAAAAAAAAAATAAAAAAGAAAAAAAAAAAAAAAAATAGATGGGGAAATTGTTACCACTGAAAGCCTAAATTTGTAAAAATGTCTGGCAGACATTAAATTCTGTCTTAATTGAAAATAACGACGATTACGATTTAATTTATAAAATGATCCGACACGTTGTTGTTGTTGTTGTTTGTTGTTGTTGTTGCAGTTAGTCAGAAAACATCTTTACGAATGGAAGATCGAGCCCACTCCACAGACAGATGTGTTTTTAGTGTGCGTCGGTGCCGTGGACTCGGTCTTGCATGCGTTTTTTTTTGTTCACTGCAGCAAAACTAACTCATTTATTAAACGTATTGAACCCTGTTGAAAAAAAAAAAAAAAAAAAAAAAACAAACAATTTTTTTTTTTTGGCAGCACCAAGTTCAAACTAAATCCATATAGAATGATTTTTGGAATCAAGCACACAAACGTGGCGGCAACTTTGCATCGAATTTAGAGATTATTTTTCTCTGGTAATTTCGACGACTACACGAAACGAGAATTATTAGAGGGAGATAAGCCGTGTAAGGAAATGAAGGCTGTGACAGTGGACGGATGAAACCCGATGTGTTTTTTTTTTTCTCTCGTCATATATATATATATATATATTTTTTAAAATAACGACGATTTTTTTTAATTTATTTATTTATTTATTTATTTTTTTTATTTTCTTTTTTTTTTTTATTTCTTTATTTATTATTATTATTTTTTTTTGACAGTTTTTTTTTTATTGGTGCCGTGGACTCAGTCTTGCATGTCTGATTATTCACTGTACGTATGTTATTGAACCCTGTTGAAAAAAAGCAAATAAACCAAAAGACAAGTCAAACAAAATCCATGCGTGTGTGAATGATTTTTGGAATCAAGCACACAAACGTGTGCGTCGGCAACTTTGTGCGAATTTAGTGATTATGTTTCTCTGGTAATTTCGACGACTACACGAAACGAGAATTATTAGAGGGAGATAAGCAATGTAAGGCAATGGAGGCTGTGACAGTGGACGGATGAAACCCGATGTGTTTTTTTCCTTTTCTCTCGTCATATATATATATATATATATATATATATATTTCAATTATTTTTTTGTTAATATTTATTTCTTTATTTCTTTATTTATTTTTATTTTCTTTTTTTCTTTTTTTCTTTCTTTCTTGCTTTCTTTATTTTTTTTGTTTGGAGTGACCGTGTTGTGTATATCTGATTGTGTGTGTACGTATGTTATTTCAGCTCGCGCCTGCGTGTTTGTGTGTGTGTGTGCGTGTGCTGTGTGTGTGTGTCTGTGTGTGTGTGCGTGTGTGTCTGTGTGTGTGTGTGTGTGTCTGTGTGTGTGTCTGTGTGTGCGTGTCTGTGTGTGTGCGTGCGTGCGTGCGTGCGCTTTCAAAAAGATATCTTCCAACATAAAATTGAATTGCGAGATCACGACGGCGCGATGGTGAATGTGTTTTCAATTCGATTTTGTTGTTGTTGTTGTTATTACCTTATTGTATCCGGATTGTATTGAGATCAGATCACGGACTGTCCGAGAATATGACTGTGTGTTTGTTGTTGTTGTGTTTTACCCACAGCATGGCTCTTTTGAACGGTGGAATCTCTGTTTTGTCAGTTTCTCTTTTGATCAGGAAAGGTGTGTTTATTGTTGGTTTTGTTTCTTTGTGGTATGCCGGCAGTGGCATTTCCCCTATTCCTGTTTCCCTTTCGATTTCGCTAGCTGTGACTTGTAATAAATAAAATACAAATACACAAGAACAAACAAACCCAGTTATAAATATGCAAGCTTTTATGAGATCCACAGTGTAAAATTATGTGACCAACATTTACAGTGTTATTTAGACACACGGGATTTCACTATACAGTTATCTTGCGTAGATGACAAACATTTACACTGTTATTTAGACACACAGTATTTCACTATACAATTATCTTGCCTAGATGACAAACATTTAGTGTAACTCAGTTTATTAAATGTAGGCAAATACACAGATCTAAATAAAACCATGTCCTGTATTTAGTAGATTAAAAATATTAATGTAGTTAATAATAATAATAATAATAATAATAATAATAATGATGATGATGATGATGATGATTGATGATGACAATTTATTTTAAAAGATAGAGATTATCTTATTGATATATGTATACATAGCACTACATTTAGCTAAATGAAACTACATTAACTTAGATGAAAACTGAAAGTAGTAAAATTTTATCGACATTATTTTCATTTAGATATAATCTAATATTTTTCTACCTAAATAACATTGTTTTCTGGATTAATGTCCTTAATATTATCATCAACCTAAAATTATTCAAAATGATATGTCTTAGAGATTTCTATATGGTTTAGTTTCTAACTTGATAACTGAAATCCACTTTTAAAAATTTCTTTAATAAAATCTGTACAGTTATAAATAATCATTATGCATCCATTATGTATGCAAATAGTAAAACAGTGAAACCAAACACTAGTTCTATAGCCATACATTTCTGAAAACCATCTTCAAGGATTTCTGTAAGAAATTTATTGAAACAAATTTTATTAATATATTAATATTATATTTATCTTTTATTAGGGATGAGATTTTCTTGGTGTGTGTAAAAATGTAAAAAGTTAATTTAGGTTTCATTATTAATGAAATTGTTGTGAATTGAGAATCATGTGTATTGTAGAGACATGATTGCTCATCACAGTTTTAAAATGGTGACTTAAAACTGGTTAATTAATAATAATAATAATAATAATCATAATAATAATAATAAAAATATACAATAATAAAAATAATAAAAAAAGAAGAAAATATTCCTGCCACCAGTTTCTGGTAACAAAAACAGAACATGGTTTTTACTGAATGAAGTTTTCATGAGTTTTACTTTGAAATACTTGTTTCTTTCACATTTAAAACTATAGAACTTAAATTCATCATGAAACACAACTGGAAAATTCCACAGGTATAAAACACAACTCTTTTTTTTTTAAATAAGTAAGTCATTTATAATTAAGAAGCAATAGACAGTAGCACATTATTACAGGATTAAATCAGTTTTGAATGCAGAAACTGTGATGCAGCCTGATTAATCATGTTAAAAATATTTCCCATCTGAAAAAACTTGCAGCTAACAAACAGTGATTTGAAATATCACAAGCTCATTCTAGATTTTATTTTACACCCTATGAATTAAAGATCTCAATATTCAGAAAATGATTACTTATAAACTTGCAGCTAACAAACAGTGATTTGAAATATCACGAGCTCATTCTAGATTTTATTTCACACCCTATGAATTAAAGATCTGAATATTCTAAAAATTATTAATTATTTTAAGCTCATCATTTCTAGATTATATATATCCCAATTTAAATGAATAAAAATATTTTTAAATTAGCATATTTAAGTAAGCATCTGTTAACTGGCACATTCAAATTAACATTTTTACCATTGGCGTATTTATATTTTAAAGTTGAAATTTGCTTGTATAAAATTGTGATGTTCTAGTCAGCATATTTAAATTAGCATGTTTCATTAGCATATTTAAAATCATCTTTAAAACTGCACATTAAACCTGAACTGAAATCAGCTACTTTTACTTTTATATCTACATATACCCCAATTTTTTTATATTATACTTTTATTTTATCTTTATCTCTACATATACCCATTTTTTTTATATTACTTTTATTTGGTTTTTATCTCTACCTATACCCCATTTTTTTATATTACTTTTATTTTATCTTTATCTCTACATATACCCCATTTTTTTATATTACTTTTATTTGGTTTTTATCTCTACATATACTCAGTTTTTTATATTACTTTTATTTGGTTTTTATCTCTACATATACTCAGTTTTTTTATATTAGACTTTTTTTTTCACTACATATACCCCATTTTTTCTCTCCTTGAAATCATTTCTTACTGATTTTCATATGTACTACTTTAACATGGTTTTGTTTCAATAAAATATAAAATTCTAAAATCTGAGTGAAAGTACAAAATCTGATTTTCTTTATGTGAGACTTTACCTTCTTTATGAATAACCAGTAGACACCATGAAATGAATGTATATATATATATATATATGTGAGAGAGAGAGAGAGAGAGAGAGAGAGAGAGAGAGAGAGAGAGAGAGAGAGAGAGAGAGAGTGTTCCTGCAACCAACCAGCTGTCAATCACTTTCTGAAACCAATAATCCATGTATGATTATCACTGATCCATTTTTTTCTAATCACCGATCCATCTTCTAAATACTGATCAGTATATTCTAGACATTTATCAGTTTGGGCTAACCACTAACCCAATGTTTCAGAGACCAGCTTCCTTGATATTGTCAGTGCTTATTGGAATATCAGTTTTATATTTATGTAAATAAACATTTGAACTAGTCATTTTTCACAAACCATAACAATGTCTATGATAATAATAATAATAATAATTAATAAATACTTCATTGTGTTTTTTTAGTTAATTTAGTTCAGTTAAAGAGAAAATAATGGACAGGAATAAATATGTAAAAAACTATTAACTGACATATAAACATTATTATTATGCATAAAGCAGTCATCAAAGAAGAGGTTTGTTTTAGATAGTGTCTGTTTTACAGAGGTTGTCCAATATTGGACAAATTACAGATACTACAAATTTGGACTAATAAAATCTGGATTGCTAATACAGTGACTGCTGTAGCAGATTTAACTGTGTAGTAAATGAACAAATTAGTGACTAGATATAAAAAAGTAGTCAGTGAATAGAAGCAAATAAGATAAAATTGAAAAACAAGCCAAATATTTAAAAGTGAAAAATTTAAAAATGAAAGAACAATTCAGGAAATTATTAAAAATAAATAAATAAGGAAATAAAGAAAATAAAAAGATGAAAAGAAAGAAAAAAAAAGTTAATAAAAACTAAATTAATTAATTAATAAAAGTTTCATCTCCATGACAGCAAGAAAATTTGTGTCTATGTTACTCTATCATGCAGGAAGTTTTATCTAATATTAATTTTAAAATTATTTTTATAATGATGCAGTTGTGAGAAGATATTTTTAAAACAAGTGAACTGAATGAGGAGGAAAGGTGGATGTGTTTTAAGTAAAAGACTTACAGGAATGACAGGAATCGGACAGGATCTCGAGACATTTGGGCAAACTCTTCTGCAAGCTCTTGGAAAGATGGACGGCTTTCTGCATCCAACCTGAAATTTGTTTTAATAATCTAAAAATATCCTGAGTGATTTCAACCATGTAATACCGGACACACACACACACACAAACACAGTCTCACATACACAAAAACACACACACTCTCTCACACACACACAAAAACACACACTCACACAAATACACACACTCTCACAGAAATATACAAACTAAACACAGACAAACACACACACTCACAGAAATATACAAACTAAACACACACAAACACACACACTCACACAAATACACACACACACTCACACACACTCTCACAGAAATATACAAACTAAACACATACAAATACACACACTCTCACACAAATATACACACAGAAATACACACACTCTCACAGAAATATACAAACTAAACACACACAAATACACACACTCTCACACAAATACATGACGATGTCTATTACAAGGGTACTTACACTTGATCATGATGATGTAGAAGTAGATGGAGCAGATTGGAGGCTGTGGCAGTCACTCTCCACTCTTCAGGAAATGGAGAACTTCGTGGAGGTTGTCGTATCGTGTTTGACCAAACATAAACAGTTCCCACACAGTGACTCCTGAACAACAACAACAAAACAAACAAAAAATATTTTAAAAATGAGTCACATCCATCAGTTTCAAATTTGTTTACATTCTGTATCAGTAAAATATTTTTACTATCATAAAGCAAGAAAAATTAAGATTCAGTACATCGTTAATGAACCTGTAATATAAATTTTCATACTTTATTGTTATTAAAAATTAGTATTAAAAAATATTAATTTCAAAATGACCCAAAGTAAGAGAAATGTGTTATTATATATATTTTTCATTTTACAAACAGGGATTAAAATTGATGCATCTTACATATTCAAATGTCATTTCTGCATTAAAATTATATAAAAAAAAAAAAAGATAAAAAGAAGGTTATACCATAACTCCAGATATCAGTTTTGTGTGTGAATATTCTGTCCAGAGCTAACCACTTGATTGGCATCTGAAACAGTGAAAAAGAATAAAATCTCGTTTTTCATATATTTTCCAGTTTGTATATCTGAAATTTAATCTTTTTGAAATTTCAGCACATCAATGATCCCAATTAATAAAAAAAAAAATGAATTAAGACTATTCCAAGTTTCAGTTTGTAAGTTCCCTATTAATAAGAAAATTGAATTTCAACTATTCAGAATTTCAGTTCTTCAATGTTCCCTATTAATAAGAAAACAGAATTTTTTTTCAATATTTAAAATCTGAATTTGAACCAATTTATCAGTGTTTTTGATTAGTGAGAAATGTGAATTACTTCTGTTCCACTCACTTTTCCACCACCAGCTTAGTACTCTTCCTCATTGTAATCAAAAAGTTTAGCTAATCCAAAATCTGTGATCTTCACCTGTTTCAGGGTTTGTACTGTACAAAGTTAAAAAAATTAAATAAATATAATTTCAGTGATTATTATTATTATTATTATTATTATTATTATTATTATTATTATTACTGTTATTATTACTACTACTACTACTATTATTATTACTGTTATTACTATTATAATTATTATTGTTGTTATTACTACTACTTCTACTACTACTATTGCATAAAATTGTTATAAGTACTATTATTTGAAATCTTGAAAATGTATTTACTTATTTATTTATTTATTGTTTTGTTAAGCTGACTAACAAAGATTCTAATTAAACTTTAAAAGGAAAATAAATATTTTTTAAATAGAGGAAGAAAACTACTTTCTATTGGATCTAGAAAACTACACCAATTTAAAAAACAAAACAAAAATAAACATCAGCAAACAAACAAAAAAAGAAAAAGAAAACAAAAACAAACAAACAAGAAAATGTGAAAATAAAATGCTTTTAAAATACTTAGTTGACAAAGAATGCTCACCAAGTACATTGTTAGTGTCAGTGTTGTCAAATATACACCCATACACAAACAGTACACACACACATACACAAACAGTACACACACACATACACAAACAGCACACACAACACGTACACAACACACACAACACGTACACAACACACACAACACGTACACAACACACGCAACATGTACACAACACACACAACACGTACAGCACTAGATCTCTATCGACAATTCCCCTTTCCTCTAACTAAATCATTCCCTGAAAACAACACAGTTTATATGTGTTGTGTATGTGTCTGATTAAGCATATGTTTGTATGTCTCTCTGTGTTGTGTGTATATGTGTGTTGTGTATATCTGTGTGTGTTGTGTGTATTGTGTTTTTGTGTACGTGTATGTCTGTGTGCATCTATGTGTAGTGTATGGGTGTCTGTGTGTATTGTGTGTAAGTGTGTCTCTGTGTGTTCTGTGTGTGTATATGTGTGTATATGTGTGTGTATGGGTGTGTGTATATTTGACAACACTCACACTGGCTATAAGGATACATGAATTGAGGAGGACTTTAGATCCAATGTGGTCTTTGTTTTTTCTCACGAGAACACAGCCAAGTGACATCAGCTGAGTGATCAACATCATCTGAGTCGTCATGCACACTGCGAGGATTCTGACACAACAAGGATGCTTCACTGACGCCATCACCCATGCCTCCTCCAACAGCTCCTTGATCTGGTTAGGAGTCCCATCCTGTAACTCTTTAATAGCTACTGGAATCTTGACATTTTCTCCTTCTGGTATCCAGTATCCCTGGTTAATAATAATGACAACAACAACAACAACAACAACAAAAACAATAACAGTAATGATAATAATAATAACAAGAATAATGACAGTAACAATGATAATAATAAAAGTGAAAGTAATACTAATAACAATAACAATAATAGTAGTAATAATAGTAATAGTACTAGTAACAGTAGTTGCAACAGTAATGATACCAAAGATATATAATTTTATTCTCACCTTATATACCGTTCCAAATACTTCGTAGCCAACAATTCCTCCTTGTTTCAGTTCAGATTCTTTTACCAGTCTAAGCTGGGTGGGGTCAGGTTTAACTGTCAGGGGCTGAAATAAAAACATTTATTTATAGATGTGCATGTGTCTTTACCATCCTGCGCCATGCATTTGTATCAGATTAAGAACCACTGGCTAACAAACTTTTATAATTTTGTACATAAAAAAAATCATTTGAATGTGATATGATTTGACTGAAGGTCGTATGTTTACGTAAATATACAATATAAACATATTACATAAAAAAGTTACTCACACAGAAATGTGAATAAAATAAATATAATGTATATATATATATATCTGTCTATAAAACAGATAAGTGTGTGTTTAATATCAGATCAGTCTGATAAAAGAAACTCAACTCAGTTTCTTCATGACCAGACATCTTAGCTCTGATTGCCTCAGTCTTCCTCTTCACCTTTGCTCTCTTGTGTCAGTGATATCAAAATTCAGCCACAATACACCCGATCAGAAACAAACCCCTATAACTGAGATTATTAGTTTTCTTCTTTTCATCACTGTGAAAATAAAACAAAACATTCAGAAAATCTGAAACTATGTAAAATAAAAATAATAAACATAACAATAACAATAATAATAAAAATAAAATAAAAAATAATTCCTCATGTAAAAGCTGATTTATCAAAGGCTGTTTATGAGAAGGTTCACATTAATTAACTATCTATGTTTTCAGTTAATATTTTAATTATGACTGCTATTGAGTTAAATCCTATGTTAACAAATACCTAGTCAGATTTATAATTTTCTTAGTTAATAACTTAATGGAAATATAAATATCTCAGTTAATTAGTTTTCTTGTTACTCAAGTTAATTAACTCAGTTAATAAGGTTAATCATGTTATTTAGTTAACTGACTAAGATAATAAATTAATTGTTTCAGTTGTAAAAGTTAATTAGCTCAGTTAATAAGCTGTCACACCTTTAAACATCTTGTATGTTTTATTAAGGCTCAGTCTGGGGTAACACGGTGCCTTAATGGCCACCTAACAAGGAATATAAACACTAAATTGACAGCAAACTATATAAATCAATAAGTCTGTCTATCCACTAGACAAATAAACAGAACACAAGTTAAGGTACAAGTTAATTAGTAATAATACTTGATCTCTTTAATGTAATTTGGTCAACAGGTAAGATAGCAACAGGCTGGAAACTTGCTGAATGTTTTAGTCAACCTAAACCTTACAAAGACCATTCACTACTAATCAACTGCAGACCAGTTACACTAACATCACACATGTAAAACCCCTGACACACTGTAAACACAAAACTTAAACAACTACAATTTAATAAGTAACTAACAAAACAGCTTTAGAACAAAACACTGCATGAAATTCCAACATTCAGTAAATGAATGAAAAGTGATTATGGTTTTCACTGATTTTGGAAAAATACTTTAATATGGTCACATTCGACAGCAAACTTCAGATGCCACATACAAAAGATAATCACATCTTGTAAAAAGTTTTACCAAGCATCACACTGCCTGACAGTTTCGTGTTAGAATAAAACATACAACACTTGAAATACAGACAAAAACTTACAGATACTAAAATACTGTGTTAAAATACTGTGTTAAAATCCATTCTCAGTAGCAAACATCTCATGAAGGATCTAGGCCCTGAACAACCCTTTAAAACTCACCTTTCAATACTATATAGTTTTAAAACTCACCTTTCACTACAATCTAGTTTTTAAACAACAGTCAGCCATATTGAGATGTAGACTGGAGTGGGTGAATGTTGCAACCAGCAAATAGTAAAGAAATAAAATAAACATTAGTTACCCCTTTCATCATCAAAACTCAAAATCATTTTAGTAACAAACTACATAACAACAACATTACCAGACTCAGAATCAGCTACTCCACCAACCTAAACACAATCAAATTCAAACACAAAATAAACAAATAAATAGCATACACAATAACAAACAAAACAAAAAGCAAATACATCAACACAAAACAAATAAATAAATTATTTAATTAATAGATTAACTGACTCACCAGCTGATAGATTGGCTTATAGAAGATATTTTAAAAATTCCACATTGTCTTGACACAAGGAAGTAAACTGGTTCTGGCTGGAGTGGGCTGTTTGGAATGTTAAACTGAACAAGACAGCTTTTTCTTAAAAATGAAAACATAATTTAAAATAACAAACAAAAACATACTGCAGTATAAAATTAATTAATCTAAGAATTAATACAATATCCTTATAATTATATTTACTCCTTTAAATATGTTTCAGAACAGATTCCAGTAAATATTACTTAATCTGTTAAAAAAATTACACATTATTCAAATGAATTCTTACCCTGTGCAGTAGCAGTCTGTTGATTCTCCCTCCAAAGTGAAGACAGTATTTTCAAATTACTCCCTTTGAATCCTGCAACAGACTTGGACAAAATTAGTCATAATCTTGAGGAAAATGCTGCAGAAATTGAATTATCCTTTTCTCTCTCGGAGTTACCATTCAGTCTGTAGTGCTGCGAGTTTGTTCTGACTAATGCTGTAAAAAAGCAATAAAAGATATAAGCAAACACCCATAACCCCTCAAACACACACACCTCCAAATGTCCTCTATACAAATGAAGGAGAAATTACACTTAATACAATGTTGCTTAAATAATACAATTTTATAAAAATCATTTTAATGAGTCTCGTTTATCCAGAACAAATATATTACAACTGATTTAACACTTAAATTTTTTTTATTTCCATAGTTAATTCTGTCTAATAAATAATATTATTCTAGAAGAACTTACTTTTTTCTTCTTCTTCTTATGAATATCTATTACCGACATTTTCAACTTGAGAACAAAATGTCATACTGTCTTTCAAGCCGATCATTATGCTCGTTATGTCAGTAAGGACAAGGCTCGAAATTTAAAAAGAAACAAAACAGTATGGTTTAGTCGCCTAAAAAGTATTTTTTGGATCATCTCTTTTTTTCTCTAAGTTATAACATAAGAGCCACTACTGATAATTTTACAGCAAATATTTATTTCACATAAAAGGTTTGTTCATAGTTCGATCATTTAAAAGTATCGGCTTACCTTAATTAGTCAACATCTAAAACGAAATACGAAAATTCTTTATTAATTAAAATCGCCACAAACATTTAGTCCTAGTTATACAAATCAGCTGGTAATACATTTTCAAACAAACCTTGACAAAAATGGAATTATATAATAATAATAATAATTTATAGTATTATACGCTTGGATTTTTCAAAAGAAATAAAAATTAAAGGAAAGCAACGTGAAATGACAGTGAGTAAAGTTTAGCGTGTGAAAAGGAAAAACAATAGCAAATACAAGGTTATAGAGTTATCTTCCATGATAACTTGTTCCGTTAACCAACCGATAATTATTAACGTAACGCTCTAAAAAGTTTGCTAAATTTGTTCGTTGGCTTTACTTTAGCCATTTAAAGGTGGAATTTGTTAAGAAAAATAATAGCAACAAATAATTTCAGAGTTATCTCCTATGATAATTTGTTCCGTTAATCAACCGATAATCCTTTAACGTACTGTTTATAAATAGGTGTTAGCAAATTATGTAAGCCGATACGTCCAACATATGGAACTATGGGAAATCGTTTTATGTGAAATAAATATTTCGATAAAATGATTATAAAATTATTATCTTGTGTTATAACTTAAAATATCCTAAATATCTCACCGATATGATAATCAGTTGTATTAACCATAAGTGAGAATGTTGATCCAGATATCACTTCTCCCCTTCCATTTACTTGTGGTCCTTTTATTGAGACAGAGCGGGATGTGAATATGACAGCTGATGCAGGAGAGATGCTGTATTATTAATTTTGTTCTTCTTTTTTTTTTTTTTTTTTTTTTTTTATGTTTTATTGTCTTTGCAAACAATAAATATTTTGAGCTGATATTATTCTATTGTAAAAATATAGTTTAAGCGCATTTTAGGTATTTTCTCAGAACAGAATGTTAGAAGTCGAGTTAAACAGTAGTAATTTTACATCTCTATAATTATTTCTGAACAGAAGGTGTGGCTGGGATTTGATCTCTAAGCCTGTAATTTCAATATTTGGATGACAGCACTCACTGTTAAAAAATATATTTGTTTGCGTTACTATTGCAGAATAATTAATGAATGATTGTAATAAGTGAGGAAATGTATGAATTTAAAATATGAGGCAAAAGCCAGAATGTTACTGGGTCTTTTTTTTATTTTTATTTTTGTCCTCATGTTTCTGTTTCACTTATACATGTTTTTTCTCTTTGATCATCTTCCTCCTCCATTTGTGTTTTTTCTCCTTTTTTTTTATATTTTGTTTTTGCCATCAGTTTATTTTTCCTTGGATTATTAGTATTAATATTAATAATAATAATATTATTATTATTATTATTATTGTTGTTGTTGTTGTTGTTGTTGTTTTTGTTATGATTATTATTGTTTTTTTTTATTGTTATTGCCATTATTATCGCCATTATTATCATTTACTATTATTGTTATTTTTAAAAATAAATATAATTTTTTCCGTTTCTGATGTTGCTTTGTTTCTCATTATTAATGCAGTTTTCAGATAAATTTGAATGTATTGTTACGAATGCAATAAACATCTCTACAAAAAACGTTGAACACATTTCTGTAACAGTAATCTAAATATTCCAGTGAAGAAATGTGTGAATGTTGTTTATAATTTTCATTATAGTTTGTTATTCTTGAACTCGGTAGTCTCAGAAAAACATGCTGTGTTGGTTAAACAAGTGCACACTTCAGCATCAAACCTATCTCTGAAAATATATCCTTTTTCATAGAACATGATTATTGTAAACACTCGTGTGAAAACAACTGTGATTTCTTCAAGTGAGGATAATGTAAATTCTCTTAACACACTTGATCGCTGACTGTAAATCATAAAATAAAAGACCTGAATTAATATAAGGAACATGTTTTTATTAGTCTGCGTATATTTCAATAAAAATATTCAGGCATTTTATTTACACATTCATATTCACAAAATAAATTTAGATAGTACAATTTTACATTTTTACACACACAAACACACACACACACACACAAACACGCACACACACAGAGACACACATAATTACATGCAGAAAATTATAATACATATTTCATGTTGTGAAGAGTTTACAAAATAGAACCTTTAATAAAAAGGTTAGTATGTGGCAAGATAGTAGCAAATTAAACGTTTAAGACAAACATATTCAGATATAATCAACTATATTTTGATATAATTAAATATATTTTGATATACTTAAGTATATTTTGATATGATTAAATATATTTTAAATTGTTTACTGAAAAATCATTAACTGTTGTCTTTAATATTCAGTTATTTTATTATTAATAATAAGACTATACAGAAAAGCGTGAAGTTCTAGATGAATATTGATATTACTGAAAATTAACTGTGACTTTGTTTTATGACCGCAGTAACATGTCATTCCGCGACACAATTTACATCTCTCCCTACCTGAAATTACATGATTAATCTAAAATTCAAACTTATCAAATTATGTAAATATGTATATATCATTAATTTTTTGTAAACTCTGAGAAAAGTAAGTTAATAATTTAGAATGAAATCCATATTTATTCAATAATATAACCTATAATCTCTAATTAATATAATTTTAAAATACCATATAAATAATACAGACATGATAAAACTAGGGTTTTATTTTGTTATCGATTGGGTAACATTATCAATGTACTTTAGTTAAATGTGGTTTTACAAAAGTTCACGATTTCTCATGTAATTATATTATAAATAAATCAATTTATTATTATTATTATCATTATTATCTACTTTTAAAAAAAAAAAAGTATTTAGTTTTTATCTCGACAGAAACAGTACACTAATAATAAATCTGATTTCTCTGATAACTTTACGAGGCCTAATAAAAAATTCGAAGTAATTTTTATATCCGCACTCAGAACAGTTCTAATGAAACTAGTTCTTTTAAAAAAAAAACAAAAAAATAAAAATAAATAAAAAAAGGTGTTATTACTGTTGTTGTTGTTGTTATTTAGCTGTTGACAAAGAGAGGACTTTGACAAATATGCTGTCAAACATATAGAGGAAGCTTCCGTTTTTACAGAAAAATAAAAACAAAATAAAAAATAAAAATATTAAGGTGTTATTATTGTTGTTGTTGTTGTTGTTGTTATTTAGCTGTTGACAAAGGCAGGACCTGTGACAAATATGGTGTCTGCTTCACTGACTCATTGATACTTACTGGTGGAGTGGTTATTTTAATATCTAATAATAATAAGCTATAATAAGAAATGTAAAATATATTACACTATACAACTTGCGCTGATGTACACCTTGTAATGAAAAAAATAAACTTCGCATAATAAAATGACATGTTCACCTTCTTTTTCTCATCTAATCAGTACAAACTGTCGTGATTCCAGGGAATTAACTCAGATATTTTTCAATATAACCTGATATAAATATACGATAATTAATAAAATATGAGATTAATATTTCTCAACATAATTAACCTTCAAACTGTAAATATCACTGCTCATAATTAATTTTCATCTTTTTTTTTTTTATAAGTAATTAAACCGCTTATTTTCATAACGCCATGTATAATTATTATTTATAACTGTTAGTAATGTCTACTAGATTAACTGTGGTTATCAATATTTTCTGTAGTGTACATAATATTTAAGTTCCACGTACAGTAAAATTACACCTTTCTATTATATGATTTCGAATTAGCAAAGTAAAATATCACGTTACTTTTACTAAAACGGACACTTCAAAGCGGTATTTGAATTTAGTTGCACAATGTTCTCGATATATTTTGACGTCACATACAAAGCTACTGTTATTTAAAAAATTACAACACGGAAGTTCCATCTATATTTTTGAATGTTCACAGTGAAATCATACCTGTAATTTTCAGTGTTTTCTAGTATAACTAACTGAATATCATCTCATTCACGAAGGATAGTTGAGAAATTTAGAAATAAAGAGGGTTTCCAAATTCCTAATTGCTCTGTTACTATCAAAATCAGCATTGGTTTTTAGTTGCACCTCAAATGATAATTAAATATTGATTTTCTTTTTGTAGACAGGTGTGTATTGAAAAGCTGAGGTTTCTCTGTTAAATATTAGCAAATAATTTATTATATATGAAGTGATATTCATCTTGATATTTCTAGTTGAGAAGTATAGTGAATATTCAGGAATAAAATATCGCAACCAGATAAAAATGTTATTTCATTAGCAACTGTGATATTAATGTGATATTTCTCAACGTAATTTATGTTGTGTTTACTATATCATGTCAGAATAATTATTTACTCAGCAAAAGTAACGTAGTGTTTTTGTTAAGAAAATGTTATTATTTTTTTAAATACGTATCTAAAATAAAAATAAAAACTCTCAGTTGAAGTCTGTCAAATTTGCTTAATAAAAGTTAATATCATCAAATTTAAATGGACGTTTTATTTGATTAATCTGAAATTCATCAACATTTTGAGGTTTATTAAACTACTTTTATTAGGATATATTTGTTTCACAGGCATTATTAAAATTAGAAATAATTTTATTACCATCGAATTTATATAGGTTTCGTCGGAAATTATATATATATATATATTTTTATATATATTATTTATTAAAACATACTGATAATTAGACTTGTAGTGCAGATACTTAACTTTTTTTCTAAACTAAGAAAAAATGTAGCTAGTCTGGAAGGATATTCATAGGTATTCAAAATATCGGCGGACTTCTCTTACAATTTACACGGTTGGTGTCACCGCTACTCTCTAACTGTGAATGTTCTGTGTAACACAATGTAACGAAAATCCCGCGTAAACTACTTCATAAATAGTGCACACGTTTTTAAAATGTATTTTTATAACTCAGTGGTAAAATGAACAGTGTAAATAGCCTTACCCTTAAGTAAAACTGACAGCTTATTTTCACTTGTTCATAATTATGTAATGTTTATATATTTTATTCGTGAAAATAGCGATATCCTTAATTAAAAATATCACCTTATTTTTACTTGTTTATAATTATGTGATGTTATATGATTGTAAACTGCGCTCGTTTTACAAAATAAACGTGATAACTGTATACATAATGGAATATCATTTAAGTTTTCTTCTGTTTTTCATAAATAATAATAATAATAATAATAATAAATTAAAAATTAAAATAAGCTGAAAGTAAGCTCTGTATTTCCCAAATTACAGGTATTCTCTATAATGGATGTTTTTACTTGAAATTATCATTTTAATCTGTAGTGTAATATAATTTATGACATTAATGTTGCGCCTTCTCACGTTATCTGATTTTGGCAAATGGTGAGGATATAGAGAAATGTTCTAGCTATCCATCAAATCATCTCTGATTCCTTTCCCTGCATCCAGCATGTCCGTCAGTTTACAGCTAAATGTAATTCATCCTGGTCTCTGTATCTGTGTGTGTCTCTGTGTTTGATGAACATTAATCTTACCTTTCAGCACCTTCTTTTCAGTGAACCATTTCCCCATCCACCCAGTAACGAGACGTACACAAAGACGTTAAGAACAATGCTGGAACAACGCCAATGACGGCATCATTAATAGAATTAGTAATGATATTTTTTAACGTGGGATGTGGACACTGATTGCAATAGTTAATAAACAGCAAAAAAAAAAAAAAAAAAAAAAGGTGAAGTACACCGAGAATTCTGAGAACAACGCCGTTACGACGGTAGCGACGGCGACATTAATAGAAATATTAATGATGTATTTTAATAAAGGACGGGCACGGTCGGGAAATAAGAATAACAGCGAATAAAAAACTAAAAGGAATAATAAGCAGTACACCAACAACGTTATGAACAACGCCGGCACGACGGTAGCGACGGACACATAGTGATTCGCACGCTCAGAAAGTTTGAGGAATGATTAAAAAAAAGTGCTAAAGAATAATGAGGACTCTACGAAAGCTAGAAAGAAGGCGTTTACGACGGCAACGATGATGATATTAATAGAAATGGTAATACTACATTTTAGAATAGGATTTGAACACGTATGAATAAGAATTAATACAAAGAAAAATAATAGTGAGAAGTACACCGAGAACGGTGAGAACAACGCCGTTACGACGGTAGCGACGGCGACATTAATAGAAATATTAACAATATATTTTAGTACTGGAGGACACTGATTGCAATACTTAATAAAAGGCAAAATAATATTTTTTATTTTTTCAGACGTATATCAAAGATTGGTAAATTCCTGGACAGTAATAAGCAACTTATTGTAGTGTGAGTTGTAAGCTTTGTGCATTAATATAAATAATAAGAAGAAAGAAAAAGTAGGGAGAAAAAGTAGGGAGAAAAAAATAACAACACCGTTTATTTGAAGTTTACGGTCAACGATTGGCTAATAATAAGTTAAAAAATAAATAAATAAATAAATAAATAAATAAAAGAAGAACCACATCGATTTATAATTAGTACGTATATTTTAATAAATGTTGTTATGCTCCTTTATTTTATTTTATTTTATTTGTTTTGAACATTATTTTTTTTTTTTTTTATTTATTTATTTATTTATTTATTTATTTTTTTTTTTAGTGTAGTAGTTGCGGAAAAATGCGGGATGATTGTCGGTCTTCACGGATTTACTTTTTTATTTGATGTTCGAAGAATCTTGTACATAATTGGGGTAATCGCATTATCATGCAACAAAAAAGTTGCTTAAAGTATTTAATTTTGTGAAGGAGACAGGTATTACTATTTATTATTATAATTGATAATGCGTTTGGATTGTTTTCGTTTTATTTAATAATAATTTAAAAGTCATAGACACATGATGGCAGCCATATTATTTGAGAACAATATTTATTTATTTATTTATATTTTTCAAAAAACGGCACTCGATTAATAACAACATTCACCAGTGGTTGTACTAATGTGAACAGCATAAACAACGTCATATAAATAAGAAATCATGTTTAGTCTTTACTTTTGTTTTACCAATCAGCCTATGAGGGACAAATTTTGAGTGGCCAGTAATTAAATTTGTTTTAAAATAAATTGACTTGTGTAGCCAAAGGAAACACCACACAACAACTCACAGAGAATTTTAAATTTTATTATTATTATTATTACTATTATTATTATTATTATTTATTTTTTATTTTAAATAAACTAATAAAACTATAAAAAGTAAAGATGCTAATTTTGGTTGACAGGTTGTTTTCTATCAGTTTATTTATGACACACACACACACACACACACAAATAATTTGTTATCCTCAGTGATAACTGTTCTTTGTTTCCCTTCTTTTCTCAATGTAAATTTTACTTTATTAATTTACATTTTGTTTTGTTGTACTTCCTTCTGTTTTATCTTCTTCTTATTATTATTATTACTAATTTTTATTATTTTATGTTTTATTTTTTATTATTATTATTTTTTTAATCTTTATTATTATTATTCATTTTATTTTTCACTATTAATGTTTGTTTATTTTTGATGTTTTCTAGGTAATATGGAGAAAATATTACAAATTTATTTTAAAAATGCATCTATGAAAAATCAGATCTGAGTGAAATATTTTATAAATTTTTCATTGACCAGAACCACTCTGTAGAGTGCAAGTGCTGCTGGAATATCTATAATATGATGGTTTACATTCAGCATAGACAGGAACACGAAGGAACCTGCAGATCATTTATTTGCTATTGTTTTGTTAATTAATTAAATTAATACCATTATCATCATTATCATTATAATGATTATACAAAGTATACCAAAAATATCCCACACCCCTTTGTGTCTGAATAATCCAGTAACTGATAACAGCAAAATTTTAATTTTAATAATAACAGAAACATTAGCTATTTATTTATAACAGTTTATTATTTCTATTATGTTTTTTATTTTTATTTTTTTCAGAATGCACATAATTGAATGCTGATATTTGCTAGTGAAGTTGTTTCAGTATTCAATAGAAGGTGCTGTCCAGCACTGAGGATAAAGTTTGTACTGCTGCCACTGGAAAAGAGAAAAAAAACTGGACAGTGAATTTGTGTTTGTTTTCTTATGTATTTCTCATTATTCTAAACCTAATGAAGTTCAATTTAATTTAACGTAGGAAGTTCCATTTTGTAACATACTTTAGAATCTTGTATTATACACTGCATTTTAGTATCATGCTCTCTCTCTCTCTCTCTCTCTCTCTCTCTCTCTCTCTCTCTCTCTCTCTCTCTCACACACACACACACACACACACACACACACACTTACTTTTATACAAACCTGATTATTTTATTGTAAATTTCTCATCTGTGTCTTCCTCATCTTTCTTTGGTATCCCACTAAAGATTAAATTGTCACACATGAAGCGAGTTTGTAGATCATTTTTTCTTAAGTTTCCAAACTCAGTTTTTAATTCACATATATATTGTTTCATACTGTTATTATTATCTCTCATTTCATGGGTAGAACTGTTCATATCTGACACAATTGATTTCAAATCTCCAAGATCTTTTTATTGCTTTCAAACTGTGATTGTAATTCATACTTTTTTCTTAATATCAATCATTTTGTCACTGATATCTTGTATTTAATTCCATACTATTCAGTTTTTTTTTTATTGCTTTCAAACTGTTAGTGAATGTAATTCATATCTTGTATTTTTTCTAAATATCAATCATTTCACCACTGATACATCAATTTAATAATGGTTTAAGCACCAACAAACCTTATAATAACTTTCTAATCAGGGTATCTAATTATATACTGACATCTTGAATAGCACAAACTGGTGAAATTATCCCAGAATACTGACCCTGGTATTGTCCATACTGTGACTGCTGACACTGTTGAATTGGTGTTGACTGATAAAATGGTGCAGATGAACATCTTGTTATTCTGTGTATTTGACATCCTTGTAATAGCAACTTCTTGATCAGCTTGGCTGCTGCTTACCCTTATTTTTTGTTCACTTTCTCCACTAACAGTTTTACTCTTATTTTTTCTCTTTTTACCTTTTATATTTTATGTTGCATACTCGTGTATATTTAGCAATAATTTATATTGATAAAAACAGATAAAATACCTTTAATACTAATAAACATTATATATTTTCACAGAGAGATGAGAGACATGACTTTCATTTCCATGCATGTGTTAGTGGGAAGTAATGGTTACTCGTGTTGGGAACATTAAACAACCACACAAAAAAGATCAAACAGAACTTGAAGAGACCAAGTAAGTTAACACTGTCTTTTCTTTTTCCTTTCACATGTGTCACCTCTTTAACTGACAAAGATGATAATGATATTTGTATAAAAATTAAGGTTAAAAAATAATTAGAATGAACAATTTTTGTTGTTACTGATGCTACTTAATTATTGTGTTGGGGTTTTTAATTGTATTTCAACACTAAAGAAGACAAATTATAAGGTGAAAGTTTAATTATTTGTTGTTTTTAGATTGTAGTAGCTTGTGTGTGTGTGTGTTGTTGTTGTTGTTTTTTTTTTTTTTTTTTTTTTAATTAAAAATATAATCTACATAACTACTGTTTTATTTATTTTTATTAATTAAGAATGAGTTTAATGTTTTTGGTCCAGGATCTAAAATATCCATGTCTATGTGTGGATTGAATGCATATACCTATAAAGGTATGTTTTATTCATTCACTTTTGAGTTTTATAGCTCATTTGATTAAGGATGGATTAGATTAAAAGTAGCAAAATGTATTTTTATGCAGAGAATAGTATTGAAAATTTTATATAAATTTTTCATAAATAATGTTTACTTTAGATAGTATAGAATTAATTTAATAATGGCATAAAATACTTTTTTATGGTTTGAATTAATTATATCATCTCATTTTAAAATCATAGCAGTTAATTAATTCATTAGAAATCTCTTGATCTTTTCAGATTAAAAGATTATTATTCTGGATAAGTTTATTGTTGTAGCCAGACTGTAAACTTTTATTTTTAATCAAATCTAAAATTAGAATCAGTTCTATTCTGTCCTCCAAAAAATCAGTTGTCCTTTAATGTGGGATTTTTTACAATGAATTATGATTAGCAAGTCTGGTTATACCTTGGTCAATATCTCATTTTCAAGGTTGTATTAAATGTATTTCTGTCTGTTTGTTTTGGTTAGAGTAATCTGACTGTGTGTAATAATGTCTGCACTGTGTGTACTGAATCCCACTATACAGGTTTGAGCAAACACCTGATTAAAACATGTATAATTACATGTAACATGACATGATATCTTCAGTCCTAGTTTTCAGTTATGTCTATAGAAATCATGTAGAGTTTTTGCATATATATGCATTTTATTTATGATGACTTTTTATATTATGCTTAGGATTTCTTATTTCAGTCACTGCAGACATTAGTTAAATTAGTTCAGGAAACACGTTTTGAGATCAGCAGTTCACGTTGCATCCATCATTTTCCTTATCTAGCAAAATATCAGCAATATCCAGATTTGTTTTCCCATTAGGACAGCTGTCTCAACTGTGTATTTTTTGTTTCAGTTGCGCCAACTTTCAGATGAAGAAATCAAAGTAAGTAAATTTTTATTCTGCATTTATTGAGAATTTTACTTAAAGATGGGATTTATTTGTGATTTTAGATTAATGATACTTGATTTATGTCTTGAGATCTTTCAATGTGATAAACAATACTTATGTGAAAAAAGATTATTTATTCAGTTAGAGTAGGTTCTTTGTTTTGGACAGGGTGTATGCTTTTAATTTTTATTAAATGCAGTAATAATTATTCTTTTTCCACATTTAGGTTTAACTTATTATACTAGACAATCTTCACTGAGTTTAGTCTGAAAATAAAATAACAAGCTTAAGAAAACAGATAGAGGCCTGATATTTTCCTATTTCAAAAAGTCATCTTTTAGATAGACATGCTAAAAATCAAACAACACACACACACACACACACACACACACACACACACACACACACACACACAAAATATATATGTTACGCTATTTCCTCAGTCTATCAGGAATTTTATGTTTCCTATTGACAAAATGATGTCAGAACTAATAAAATGTATGCTTATTATTTTATAAACATACATTATTATTTTCAGTGTAATGGCACTTGAATGTTTTTACATTAGCTTTTGATTTTTGGTATCTTAAACAGACTTTTCTTGTGTCACCTCTTTAACTGACAAAGATGATAATGATATTTATATAGAAATTGAAGTGAATTGAAAGATCTTAAGAATTTATTCATATCTTTGTTGTCACTGATGTACTTAATTAAGGATGGCATTGTGTTTGGGATTTTTTGTTGTTGTTTTTATTTATTATTATTATTATTATTATTATTATTATTATTCACAAAATAATTATTTAATTTCAGGAAACAGTTAATGTCAGTGGAAAAGCCTTTTGGCAGCAATTTTACAGAAATAGGTAATGTTATTAGCAATTCTTTTATCAACAATCTATGAATTTTTCAAATTTAATAACTGACAATTAATTATTAAATATGATTGGAAAGTAAAATGCAATTTTGTATTAGTTACTTAACTTTAAAGAAGACAATTTAAAAGGTGAAAGTTGCAGTATTTTTTTTTTTTTTTGTTGTAGTAGTTTGTGGAGTTTTTTGTTTTGTTTTTTAATTAAAAATATAATATGTACAACTGTCTATTTTGATTTTTTTGGTCCAGGTTCTGAAAGATCCATGACTATGTGTGGATTGAATGCTGCTCTAAAGGTATGTTTTATTCATTCACTTTTGTGTTTTTTAGCTCATTTCATTAAGAATGAATTTAATCAAAAGTAGCAATGCCAACAATTTATTTTAATGTACAGAATAGTATTGATAATTTTATATAAATGTTTCATAAAGGATCTTGATATTTTAAATGTTATTTAGTTTAGATAGTAGTCGAATCAATGTAATAATGGCACAACAAACCTTGTAATAATTTGCATGCCAGCCTAATAGAGTAGTGAACAGAACAGTTGTATAAATTTGTAATTTGCTTTTATTAATATGAACTACTTTTAAAACTTTATGTGGTAGGGCTAAAGATATTTACAATATTTTGAAATTTGGTATACGGATGTAATTTTGGTGGATTTGAAAGGTTGTACAGATGCATAAATTGGCTTGAAAGATTTAGCTTCTTTTCTTACTTTATCTCATGCATGTGTAATGTTGTCTTTGTTTTAAATACATTTTAAAATATACCTAAATGATTCATTAGTGTAACTATTGGCTGACTAAATGTGGTTATTTATAAGACAAAATATATTTCATTAGCAGCAAGAAGTAAATATTAATTAAATATTTTAATTAATCAAATAAGTTGTTGTTTATGATGTAACCTATCACGATTGTTAATGGTTAATTAAAGATTGTCAGAATAATCTCAAATGTATTTTCATCATGTCAGTATCTCCGAATTTCAAGTAGAATCAGTATTAGAAGATCAGAGTTGACCATGTTACAGAATTATTCAAATATATTAAAAATATTTTTCATAATCTCTTTTATTGATTTATTGCTATTTTAGTCCTTTCATATCAAAGTTAAAAAATAATATTAAACTGATTCAAATTAAGAATATAAAAACATTTAATAAAATATTTTTTATTATTAAAATTGTATGGAAAAAACAAAAATGTGGACTACAAGTCTTCTTGCTAAGACAGTGAAATGCAGTTAGAGCTGACAAAAAAAATTCTACTTGCAATAGACCTCAGTTCGTTAAAGCGATCGTCTACGGCCACACCACGTTGAAAACACCGGTTCTCGTCTTTGGTTAGGGTGGCGTCGGGTGTGGACGCGTTTCACATCGCCTCTCACTTAGGAAAGGTTTTGTTGTAAACTAAGTGTTATGTCTTGGGCGGAAGAATCTGAAAATTACGAAGAAAAGATCAAAGGTATGAATTTAAAAAAAGAAGTAATGAGAAAAAATGTTTTTAAAAAAGAATGCACCGTGATTGTAAATGTAGAAGATAACAAGAAAATTTCAGCAGGCGACATGATAGATTTTGTAAGTGGCCAGGTGGGTGATGTGATAAAAGCGTGCGTACCGGAAGAATCCGACTCTTATGAAATAACACTAGAAGATATTATACAAGCGAGAATGATTACGGAAACTGATGAAATATAATTGAAAGGTCTAAAAATAAAGGCGAGAATTTTGAAATCTGAAACTGTAGTAGTTTCCTTTTTGCACTTGCCTGCCTACAAGAAATTGAAGAAAAATTGAAAGAAATGAAAATAGAAATTCCATCACCAATTTATAGAAGACTATACAAAGGGACAAAAACTGCAGATGGAACAAGATATGTGAGAGTGAAATTTCCACCCAGAATAAAAAGTTTACCATACTCAATGATATTTCGGACTTACGAAGGAATAAAATATTTTCGAGTTTTACATGACAATCAAATAAAAGTCTGTTACAACTGTATGGCGTATAATCATTTGTTGAAAGACTGTCCAAATATAAGGTGTCATAACTGTAAACAAAAAGGACATTTTGCTAGAAACTGCCCGAACATATTTCTGTGTGAAAAGTGTGGAAACAAAGAGGATGAATGTGAGTGTTGGACAGAGTATGACAGCGACGAACAAAAAAACAGCGACAGTGACAGTGATGGTATGGAATATAATGTAAAATCAAAGGAGAAAAAAGAAAGAGAAGCAAAAAGTATCCAGAGGATAAATACAACAGAAATTAAAACCAAAAAGGAAAAACGAAACTCAGAAAATAGAGAAAAATCAGAAAAAACCCTGATGAAAACAAAACAGTGAAAAATACTAACAAGGAAGCTGAAACCATCGAAGCAGAAAAAAACAACTAACGAACGAGATTGATCAAGCGTCCATCAGAAGAAAAACTGTGGAGCTTGGTAGAAAACAGAAAACAAAAACACAGACAAGCAGCGCGCATGAAAAGTGTGAGAGAAAGTGTTGCCAGGGCGATGAACGAGTATGGTGGGGGGAATATAGACAAGATATAGAATATTTTAAAAATGGGTAATAGTTTTCTAATTTTTCTAATTCTAATTATGATCTTGTCTATAAATGTAAACGGAGTGAGAGATATTGAGAAATTAAATTCAGTTTTTGCAACATTTAAAAGTAAACATGTAAATATTATTTTTCTACAGGAAAAATTTTGGGATAATGACTTCATTGAAAGATATAAACATTTATGGGAAGGAAAATGTTTTTATAATAATTGTCCAAATAAAAAAAGAAGGGGTGTAGCAATACTAGTACCAAAAGAATGTCCTTGTAAGTTTACATTTAATAGTTGCGAAACTGAAGGCATGATTTTAAAAATTAATACGAAAATAGATGAAGAAGAATACAGTTTTATAAATGTATATGCACCAAATAATATTGAAGAAAGAATTTTATTTTTTTAAAAATTATGTAAATTTGTGGATTTAAAAAATACAATAATGGAAGGAGATTTTAATGAAATTTTAGATCCTAATTTTGATTTGGGCATTAATAATAAAACTTTCAATATGAAAAGTATTAATGAATTACAGTCAGTTATTTTTAATTATAATTTAGTTGATATTTGGCGACACAGAAATCCAGATAAAAGGCAATTTACTAGATCTCAAATAGTTGAAAAAACTATAAAACATTCAAGAATTGATTTATTCGTAATTTCTAGAAATTTATTACAGTTTATAAGTAATGTATACATATCCTATACCTCGGTTAGTGATCACAGTTTGTTATCACTTAAAATAGATTTTTCTCATGTAGAGAGAGGTCAAGGTATTTGGATCTTTAATAATGAATTGTTGAAAGATGAAAGGTTTTGTAAAGCTATTATTGAAGTTATTAATAATGCTTCTGAGTGTCCTTTGTTACAGACTGAACCTAGTGTTTGGTGGGACAACTTAAAATATAAAATGAAAACATGTGCAAGAAATTTTGCAATAAAAAAGAGAAAATCAGATAACGAAAAATATTGTAATATACAAAATGCTTTGAAACGAGAATATGCTAAACTAATGTAAATAATCAACATGATTTGAGTAACATACAAATTTTAGAAGAAAAATTAAAATTAATTGGGAGAATTAAATGTAATGTGCTATTTTAAGATCTAAAGCTCATTGGAATCTAGATATGGATAGAAATACGTTTTTTCTCAGTTTAGAAAAATCAAAACAAGAATCAAATTCTATTAAAGAGCTAAAAACAGTAAATGGATTAACAAGAAAAACGGAAGATATATTACAATATGCTTATGACTTTTATTCAAAATTATTTACACAAGAAAATGTTGGTATTATTAAACAGGAAGAAATAATAAATTTAATATCAAATAAACTAAAGGAATCTGAAAGTGAAAACTGAGAAAGACATTACAACTGAAGAATTAACTGAAGCTTTAAAAGAAATGAATAGAAATAAATCACCTGGTTTGGATGGTCTAACAGTAGAATTTTATGTTAAATTCTGGGAAAATTTTAAAAATTTCTTTCATAAAGTAGTTATGTCAATTCAGAAAGAAGAAATGTTGTCACGTAGTATGAAAAAAGGAGTAATTAGTTTATTTTACAAGAAAAAATGAGATAAAGCAGACATAAAAAATTTCAGACCTATCAGCCTTTTAAATGTAGATTATAAAATTATTGCTAAAGTTCTTGCAGATCGTCTTAAACAAGTAATGTCAACTATTAATTCATCAGAACAAAGCTGTTGTGTAAAAGAAAGAGATGTTGCTGACAATATTATGTCAGTAAGAGATATTATAGATATTGTCGAGTTAAATAATACAGAAGGGTATAAAGTTAAAATAGATCAAGAGAAAACTTTTGACACAGTATCATATAGTTTTATTTTAAAAGTTTAAAAAAAATTCAATTTTGGTGATAATTTTATAAAGTGGATTAAAATACTATATAATAATATAAAAAATTGTGTAAAAATTAATGGACATTTAACACCTTTTTTCAATATTACAAGAGGGGTTAGACAAGGATGTCCAATATCAATGATGCTTTATGTTATTGTAGCTGGACCCTTAAATAAATTAATTTAAAAAAAGACACACCATGAATGGAATTAGAATAACAAATGAACTTAATTCTTTATTATTTCAGCATGTAGATGATACTACAGTAACTGTCTGCGATGCTCAGTCAGTAGAATCTGTTTTAATGCAATAAATATGTATTGTAGTGCTACAGGGGCAAAAGTCAATGTAGATAAGTCAGAAGTACTTTATCTTGGTAAAACCATGATTGAAAACTTATCTTTTAACATTCCAATATCAATAAATAAAAACTATGTTAAAATTCTAGGTATATATTTAGGACCAAATAAACTATTATGTGAAAGATTGAACTGGAAATATAAATTAGCTAAAATGTCTAATTTAATTAACTTATGGAGTCAAAGGAAACTTACTTTACACGGAAAAGCTGAAGTATGGAATACTTTATTAACATCTAGACTGTGGTATATGATTAGTGCAATAAATGTACCAAATTGGGTAGAAAATGAAATTCATAAGTTATTTTGTAAATTTATGTGGGAAGGAAAAACGCCTTTAATAAAATATTCAACAATAATTGGAAATAAAATGTCGGGTGGACTAAATATTCAAGATATTTCATTAAAGAAAATGGCTTTTCGTATAAAAATGTTAAAGAAATATTTTGATAATGATTTTAAAAATGTGTGGAAATATATAATGTCAATATTTCTTGAAAAATATATGAATATGAATCTAAATTATGACATTTTTAAAATAGTATACAGTAAAGAAGCTTTAAAAGTTATCAATCCTTTTTATGCTGAAATGTTATCAGCTTGGGACTGTGTTAATAATGGAGAACGTAATTTCCCACTTGATACAGACGAAATATTGTCTCAGCCACTTTTTCAAAATCCATTCATTAAATATAAAAACAAATTATTATTATTTAGTTATTTTATAAAAAGTGGAATAGTCAAAGTGGCTGATATTGCATATGAAGTAATATCAGGTTTTCTTCCTTTTACAGCTATTGTAGAAATTATTCATGAAAAATCTCCAGAATTATCCAAAAACCAAATATATATAGCTTACAATGTCATTAAGAAATCACTTCCAGATGAATGGAAAAGTTCTATTAACAGAAATACTAAAACATTAACATCTAATAAAGATTTATTTTTGTTTCAGAATAATGAAATGATAAATGTCAGTAAATTTACAGTTAAAATAATTTATTCTATTTTAATTTAAAAAAACTTTAAAGCACCAACTTGTGAGGAAAAATGGAATGAGCTTGGTTTTAATATATTCTAGAGACCAGTTTGGAAATGGATACTCTATAGTGATAAATTTACTGAATTTATAGACTTAGATTTTAGAACAGTTCATCATATAATATATACATATAGTAAATTATATAAATATGGCAAAATCTCATCTAGTGTATGTCCAGTGTGTTTGAAGGATGATGAAGATTTATTTTTGTATTGTGAAGAATTGAAGGAATTAATATCAATCTTTCATGAAATATGTATTTATATATTTATGAAAACAGGTTTTTCTCTAGAACAATTGAAAAGATTATTAATATTTGGATGTTATCTCAAAATTGAAAATAGTACAATAGAATTTATTAATATTATTCTTTCAATTTATAGAATATCAGTGTTCAAAAGGCGTGTAATAGCTCAAATGAAAGGAACAAATATCAATATAATACATTTTTTAGAAATTATATGTATCAGTGCTTTAAAATCATTCTAAATCAATATCGTATTCAAAACAAACTTAAATTTTTATTAACAAATATGTTAAGAACAATATTTTCCTAGAACTAAAAGATCACATACTTATTTTCATATATCCTTTGGAAAGCTACAAATAATCAATATAGATATATCATTGAAATGGATAAACGAATT
>CM022677.1:2431708-2476502 GCA_012295275.1 Chrysomallon squamiferum
AATTTCAACATTATTTATTTATTTATTATGATGATGTTGACCTTATTTATGAATAATGGTGTGATGATGATAAAAACAATAGACAACTCATTTTGGTATTTTATTTTGTAAATCACTGTTACCCCAGTGCAGTAGGTCTCCCAGCCTTTTTTTCGATTTGTCCTTTGAATAAAAACGATGAATTTTTTCATATAAATTTTGAGCAGTTAAGATCACTCTGCATGATGTTACTAATCAAACTGAAGCTTGTTAAATAAGAAATATAATTAAAATAACATTTTAAGACAAAACTAAACACCACTTTTTTAACAATGAATTCTAATAATGATTTATAGTGACATAAGCCTTTAAGATTTTGTACTATGAACCCATTTTACTTTTGATACTGTCATAGGCTGTCATAATTACACAATAATCAAGCAAATTAATTTTTAATTCTTTAAATTTTATTATTATTATTATTATTATTATTATTATTATTATTATTATAGACATACATAATTTCATTTTCATTTCTTTAAAATAAAAATTACTGCAAATCTATTTTAAAAAAGACTTGGTTTTAATAGTGCTAAAATTATTTTTTTAATCTGATTAATTTCAGCTATCTACAAATATCTTTTAATGTTAACAACAACAATTCAAAATCAAGACAATAATATAAGAATAAATCATTAAAATAATCCAATTAATAATTCTGTTTTTTATCTCTATTTTTATATAATTTTTCTGGTTTGTTTTGTGAAAGACAACAACAGTCAAAACGCTTAGAACTTGTATTTATTTATACATAAACAAGGACACTGTCTTTCACATACAGCAATTCTCTGACAACAAACAGATCAACTCTTTCTCACAGATAACATGTACGTACCAACTCATCCTTTCACATTCACATCTGTCTGTCTTTCTCTCTGTATCTGTGTCTGCATCAATTTCTCCTACATACCCATGCCTCAGATAATAATAATTTCCTTCAGTACACACATACAAACATACACTCACACACAACTTATGTATATATATATACCCATTTTCTTTTTCTAACAGCAAAATACATATACCCACATCTGTTCGTGTGTTACTCTATCAATCCATAAATTCTACACAGTTTTAACATTTTTTCTGTCGCCGCCTGCTTCTCTCTATGAACAGTCCGAACTAGTTATTATTATTATTATTCTATCTATAACTTTATGCATCTCGATTATGTCATCTATTTTACAGTCTACCATGTAAAACAAGTTTCCGAGGCGAAGACACTGTTAAATAAAAAATCAAGAAAAGGTGAAGAATTTGAAATAAATATAAAATATCATATTATTTTTCCTGATTCTACATTTTGCTTTATAAACTGCACTGCTGGATAAGCTTAATGCTTCTTTTTTAATTGTTTACTACTGATAATATCTTTTCATGGCTCTCTAAAACAAATTTTATAAAACTATAGATAAAATACAGAGGGCCTTTCAAATAAACCATATTTTTAAATATGGTAACCAATATTACACCAGTTGATCTTTTATTTCTGTGTATAATATCATATTTAATTTGGTAGTTTTCTGAAGATAATTTAAGACTGCTCGACAGAATTTACGTTTTTATTTACTACCAGCTGTGCAGCTTATACGACTAAACTGAGACTGAGCGGAAATTACGTTCCATCTTAGTTTAAAAAACACTGCTTACATCGATATTTTATTACGTTCACCTTTGATTTGCAAATATATATATAAACTGTCAGTATAATCTTGGATCCAGCTAAAGGAATATCATCGGCTTTTCAAGAATAATCTTGATAACAGTAAATGTCGCTGTGAAAACTGCGCTTATGTTGACATCATTTATTATCAACGTATCAACAAAAATGAATGGATTCTTATAAAGTAAAATCTCAGTTTTCAGCATCATACAGAGCTTTTTAGTGAAATCTGTTCTGTTGTTAATCAAATATCACATTAATCTGGATCTGACCTTTTATTTTATTGTGACATTCAGCGCTGGACTTGTAAATTCAGAAATAAATAACTTAATGACTAGATATACAGGGGAAGCCACTCTATTGTGACAATATTTTTCTCTTAAACTGAGTTACGGTTTCTTCAAAAAAAAAAAAAAAAAAAAAAAAAAAAATTAATACTGAACACTTTACTTGAATCACAGAATTTGATTAAAATTAAAATTCACAGAGATAAGCGAAGTTTTCTGTTTTGCAAAACGCGACGTAATTCACATTTTGTATTTAAAACCTGCGACGTTTATATCATAAACTGATACTGAGTGAAAATAACGTGATGTTTTACTATGATTTACCTCTACTTTGCATCATAAACAATACTGATAATTTCACTTACAGTTACATTTTATTCTACTAGGAGATGTCTACTGTATTAATATTATAATTTGTAAGTCATAAAAAAACACAAAAAACCCCAACAACATGCCTATCCATACGTCTTCTACAAAACTTTAAGAATATTTTGTAAAGAACAGAATAGTATAACTTTAAAACCTAGCTGCTACCTTAATGGAATCTTAGCAATTTATATTGGAGAATTAATGACATAAACATCATATTTAGTTTCTATGAACGTAGTTTTCTGATGATAATTTGAGAACGTTCGACAGAATTTACGTTTAAACTTACTACCAGCAGTTTTCAGGAATAAATTGAGACAATGAGCGAAAATTACCTTAATCTTATAATAACTGTGCTGCTGTTTAACACTGATATTTTTACACGTCATTATCAAACCAAATTTAAAATATCAAGAATGTTTGTTGTTTCAAAACTGAATATCTTGGTAATTATATTCCTATTTTATAGTAGAAATATTTCCTTTCAGAAAATTAATTGACATACTTTCTATTAACAATGTTTTGTGATAGTAAAAATATTTCACTGATACAGAATGTAAACAAATTTAAAACTGATGGATGTGACTAATTTTTTTAAATAATTGTTTTTTTGTTGTTCAGGAGTCACTGAGTGGGAACTGTTTGTGTGAGTGTGTATTTTTTGTGTGTTTGTGTATTTGTGTGAGTGTGTATGAGAGTGTGTGTGTGAGTGTGTATTAGTGAGATTAGTATGTGTGTGTGTGAGAATGTGTATATTTGTGTGTGTGTTTGTCTATTTGAGTGTGTGATTGTGAGTGTTTGTGTGTGTGTGTATTTGTGTGTGAGAGTATGTGTGTAATTGTGTGAGTGTGTTTGTGAGACTATTTGTGTGAGGGTGTTTCTGTTTGGGAGAAAATTTGTATTTGTGTGATTGTGTGTGTGTGAGAGAGAGTGTATTTGTGTGCGAGAATGTGTATATGTGTGTTTCTCTATTTGTGTGTGTGTTTGTGAGAGAGTGTGTGTGTGTGTGTGTGTGTGTGTGTGTGTGTGTGTGTGTGTGTGTGTGTGTGTCTGGTATTACATGGTTGAAATTACTCGGGATATTTCGGGATTATTAAAACAAATTTTCAGGTTGGATGCAGAAAGCCGTCCATCTTTCAAAGAGCTTGCAGAAGAGTGTGCTGAAATGTCTCGAGATCCTGGCCGATTCCTGTCATTCCTGTAAGTGTTTTATTTAAAACACATCCACCTTCCCTCCTCACTTAGTTCACTTGTGTTAAAAATCTCTTCTCACAGTCTGAAAATGATCACTGTGAAATGAAGGTATAGGTTGATAACAGGTTGAAGGAAGGTTTATTCTTACTTTTAGAAAAGTCAAAATTATTACATTTGTGTCTTGTTAGGCTTAATTTTAGTTGCATTAAATTATTATTATTATTATTATTATTATTATTATTATTATTATTATTATTATTATATGTTTTCTGCATCATTATAAAAATAATATTAAAATTAATATTAGATAAAACTTCCTGCATGATAGAGTAACATAGACATAAATTGTCTTGTTGTGATGGAGATGAAACTTTTATTAATGAATTAATTTATTTGTTTTATTAACCTTCTTTTTTTCTTTCTTTTCATCTTTTTATGTTATTTATTTATTTTTATTGTTTTGCAATAATTTTCTGTATTCTTTTATTTTTAAATATTTCACTTTTAAATATTTGGCTTGTTTTTCAATTTTATCTCATTTGCTTCTATTCACTGACTACTTTTTTTTATCTAGTCACTACTTTGTTCATTTACTACACAATTAAATCTGCTACACCAGTCACTGTATTAGCAGTCCATTTGTTATTAGTCCAAATTTATTGTATCTGAAATTTTTCCAATATAGTAAAACAGACACTGTCCAAAAAATACCTCTTCTTTAGTGACTGCATTATGCAGTGTTTTTTTGATTTTTTATCCATTGTATTAAAAAAAGCTAAGAAAACAACAACAAATCACTGAAAAAAGAAAGAGTTTAGTAATAATGTTTATATCTCACTTAATAGTTTTTACTTACATATTTATTCCTGTCCATTGTTTTCTCTTTAACTAAACTAAATTATCACACTAAACAGCTCTTTGCTGATCTTCACAATAAACCATGTGACTTTGAACCCACTGCATGGAATTTTCCACATTTGAATGTATGCAAGAATTGCTTGTTCAGAAGCTTATAAAAAACACACTGAAGTATTTATTAATTATTATTATTATTATTATTATTATTATTATTATAGACAACACAGAAAACTTGACTAGTTCAAATGTTTATTTATATAAATATAAAACTGATATTCTAATAAGCACTGACAGTATCAAGGAAGCAGGTCTCTGAAACATTGGATTAGTGGTTAGCCCAAACTGATAAATGTTTAGAATATACCTATCAGTATTTAGAAGATGGATCAATGAGTAGAAACAAATGGATCAGTGATAATCACACATGGATTGTTGATTTCAGAAGGTGACTGACAGCTGGTTGGTTGCAGGAATACTATCCTCTCTCTCTCTCTCTCTCTCTCTCTCTCTCTCTCTCTCTCTCTCTCTCTCTCTCTCTCCAAATTTCTTTCTTTCTTTTACATTGTAAGACAATGAAAATGTTTTTAAAAAGGGGCAGAATAAAAAGCAATGGGAAATTAACAATGTAAAATGAATATTCATTTCCAGTGTATATGTAAACATACTTATATTTATTTAAAACTAACATCTAGTGTTTATCATTAATACATAATAACAAAATTTAATTTATAGTTCTATATTTTCACCAGCCATGTTATTTTATATCACTTTTTTTATTTATTTATATATTTTTTTTATTATTTATTTATTTATTTCTGTTGTTTTTTATGATGGATTTTTTCTGTCAGTCTCTATACTTTAATTTTTCTCTTTTTTTATTTACATAATTATTAATAATTGATTTATATAAGTAATTAATTTAATGATAAGATTTATTTTGGTTTTGTTTTAAGCATGAAGTAAAAACGAAATAAATATAAAATGATTTTAAGCTTCTTCACCAGTAGAAAAACAAACAAATGCGTCCATTCTGTCATGTGACTTGAATCAGTTTGGATCGTTCCATTTCTGTTTGCAGGGAGATGTGCTTCTGCGTCTGCCCAGACATATGTATGACAAGTCTGATTTGATTTGCAGTCTGACTGTGTCTGCTGATGGACCTGAGTTGGTTGTGGAAGTTGATGAAAGTTTACAACTTCTACTTGAACCTGGAGACGAAGCAGCAGACAATTCACCTCCACACACTGAGAAAACAACTTTTAATGATAATTGTATTAATTTCTGTGATTTAGATTAGTTTTATAGTAAGGTATGTACACATTCGCTCAATGTCTCTCTCTCTTTCTCATTTCCTCTCTCTCTCATACATTCATTTCATGGTGTGTAAGGTCTTACATTCAAATTTTAAGAGCTTTATATTTTATTGAAACAAAACCATGTTAAAATACTACATATGAAAATCAGTAAGAAATGATGTCAAGGAGTCAATAAATGGGGTATATGTAGAGAAAAAAATTAAAGTAGCAGATTTCAATTCAGGTTTAATGTGCAGTTTTATACAAGCAAATTTCAACTTTAAAATATAAATATGCCAATGGGAAAATGTTAATTTGAATGTGCCAGTTAAAAGATGCATACTTAAATATGCTAATTTAAAAATACTTTTATTCATTTAAATTCGGATATATATAATCTAGAAATGATGAGCTTAAAATAATTAATAATTTGTAGAACATTCAGATCTTTAATTCATAGGGTGTCAAATAAAATCTAGAATGAGCTCGTGATATTTCAAATCACTGTTTGTTGGATATAGCTAGCTGCAAGTTTATAATTAATCATTTTCTGAATATTGAGATCTTTAATTCATAGGGTCTAAAAATAAAATCTAGAATGAGCTTGTGATATTTCATATCACTGTTTGTCAGATATAGCTGGCTACAAGTTTATATTTAATCATTTTCTGAATATTGAGATCTTTAATTCATAGGGTCTAAAAATAAAATCTAGAATGAGCTTATGATATTTCAAATCACTGTTTGTCAGATATAGCTTGCAATATTTTTCAGATTAATCAGGCTGCATCACAGCTTCTGCATTCAAAACTGATTTAATCCTGTAATAATGTGCTACTGTATATTGCTTCTCAATTATAAATGACTTACTTATTTAAAACAAGAGTTGTGTTTTATACCTGTGGAATTTTCCAGTTGTGTTTCATGATGAATTTAAGTTTTATAGTTTTAAATGTGAAAGAAACGAATATTTCAAAGTAAAACTCGTGAAAACTCACTTCAGTAAAAACCATGTTCTGTTTTTGTTACCAGAAACTGGTGGCAGGAATATTTTCTTCTTTTTTTATTATTTTTATAATTTTAACTTTTTATTATTATTATTATTATTATTATTATTATTATTATTATTATTATTATTATTAATTAACCAGTTTTAAGTCACCATTTTAAAACTGTGATTAGCAATCATGTCTCTACAATACACATGATCAGCAGTTCACAACAATTTTATTAATAAACAAACCTAAATTAAATTTTTACATTTTTACACACACCAAGAAAATCTCATCCTTAATAAAAGATAAATATAATATTAATAAAATTTGTTTCTGTAAATTCTTACAGAAATCCTTGAAGAGGGTTTGCAGAAATGTATGGCTGTAGAACTAACGTTTGGTTTCACTGTTTTTACTATTTGCATACATAATGGAGGCATAATGATTATTTATAACTGTACAGATTTTATTAAAGAAATTTTTAAAAGTGTATTTCAGTTATCAAGTTAGAAACTAAACCATATAGAAATCTCTAAGACATAGCATTTTGAATAATTTTAGATAAGGATATTAATCCAGAAAACAATGCTAAATAGGTAGAGAAATATTAGATTAAATCTAAATGAAAATAATATCAAGAACATTTTACTACTTACAGTTTTCATCTAAGTTAATGTAGTTTCATTTAGCTAAATGTAATGCTATGTATACATATGAGATCAAGAAACAATGTAAAATAGTTTTAAAATTTAAATGAATTAATGACAGATGAATTTTATTTGTTATCATATAAATATTTTGTTACAGTTTTGTTCGATTACACTTGAATATGTACAAATATATTTTAAATACAACATTCTTTTAAATAAACTACTTTATAAAATAATAGAATTGAGAGAGAGAGAGAGAGAGAGAGAGAGAGAGAGAGAGAGAGAGAGAGAGAGATTAAATGACAAAACTGGGTGAAAATTTCAAAAGTAATTCATAATAAATAAATCATATATTTAAAAACAAAAATAAATAAGATAAACAAAAATAAATAAGATAAACAAATCAATTAAATTAATTACCTAACACTAAATAAATAACTGCGTTTCAATTTATTTATCAGAAAGAAACAGTTAAGTGAATCTTAGCAGACAGTTTCAAATTTACTGTTTACACCATGTAAATATTTTTATTTCATTGTTATCATTCACATAGAGTTTGTTGTTATCACAACAGACAGACAAAGGTTGTGACAGGCCATCCTGGCGTGTGAGGATGTCACGTGTAATGTTACCATCTCGTGACAACTGAACAATACACTTTCTGTCAAAATCACAAATAAAAATATTTCCCTCCCTGTCACATGTTCTGTTTTTGTTACCAGAAACTGGTGGCAGGAATATTTTCTTCTTTTTTTATTATTTTTATAATTTTAACTTTTTATTATTATTATTATTATTATTATTATTATTATTATTATTATTATTATTATTAATTAACCAGTTTTAAGTCACCATTTTAAAACTGTGATTAGCAATCATGTCTCTACAATACACATGATCAGCAGTTCACAACAATTTTATTAATAAACAAACCTAAATTAAATTTTTACATTTTTACACACACCAAGAAAATCTCATCCTTAATAAAAGATAAATATAAAATTTGTTTCAGTAAATTTCTTACAGAAATCCTTGAAGAGGGTTTGCAGAAATGTATGGCTGTAGAACTAACGTTTGGTTTCACTGTTTTTACTATTTGCATACATAATGGAGGCATAATGATTATTCATAACTACAGATTCTTTTAAAGAAATTTTTAAAAGTGTATTTCAATTAGCAAGTTTGAAACTAAACCATATAGAAATCTCTAAGACATATCATTTTGAATAATTTTAAATTGATGATAATATTAAGGACATTAATCCAGAAAACAATGTTATATAGGTAGAGAAATATTAGATTAAATCTAAATGAAAATAATATCGAGAACATTTTACTACTTACAGTTTTCATCTAAGTTAATGCAGTTTCATTTAGCTAAATGTAATGCTAAGTATACATATATCAATAAGATATCTATTTTTTTAAAATAAATTATCTCTTCATTATTATTATTTTTATTATCATTATTGTTATTATTATTATTATTATTATTATTATTATCATTATTATTTTAATAATACTAAACTGATAATATTTTTAATCTACTACATACAGAGCATGGTTTTATTTAGATCTGTGTATTTGCCTACATTTAATAAACTGAGTTACACTAAATGTTTGTCATCTAGGCAAGATAACTGTATAGTGAAATCCTGTGTGTCTAAATAACAGTGTAAATTTTGGTCACATAATTTTACACTGTGGATCTCATAAAAGCTTGCAGATTTATAACTGGGTTTGTTTGTTCTTGTGTATTTGTATATTATGTATTACAAGTCACAGACTTCAAAAATACATATTAACATTGATTTATTTTTGTAATGTTTTTTCTTTCATTATACATTTTATTGGAATGTGGGTTTTTCTAACTTAATTTTATTTATTTCTGCTTTTTGAATTGTGAGAAAGCACACACACACGCACAACACACACAAGGACACAGTGCCTTCCATATTTATTTTATTTATTGTGTGTTTTGTGCGTTAAAAGTGATACCTACCAGAGAAATTTAAATCTGTAAAATACTTTAAATTTGAACACAAAGATCTGTAAAACTTTCTTTTATTATTATTATTATTATTACTATTATTATTATTATTACTATTATTATTATTATTATTATTATTATTATTAATTTAAATTCTTTGCAAAGTTGTAAAATAATATTGCTATCTTCATCATTATATTAATTTAATTTCTGAGTGTCTTGTTTTAATAAAAATATTAATTAACAATAATTAATATGTCAGATATAATACAAAAAAAATCAAATTTATGAGTGAAATAACAATAGATTATAAAATAAACAATATATAATTGATAAAACAATAATAGTTAAATCTAATATTACACTGGTTTGTTTTATGCTATATATAGACTACATAGATTAAATATTTTTTTAATTAAATTTAACATTTCCTTTCTGGGTTTTTTTTTGGGTTTTTTGCTGCTGGCTAAAATTTAATTTTAGTGATGTTAATATTACAGAATGAAACTGGATTCACAGTATTTTTAATTTTTTTTTTTTAATTTTTTTTTATATATATATGTATTTCATTTTATTTATTTTATCATTATTTTAATTTTTTTTTCCTTACATATCCAAAAGTGATGTACATCATCATCATAGGTTATTCCCCCTATCCTGATTTCCCCACCACTATTTTTTCTCACCATATTTTCATTCATAAAGTATTTTCACTGCATTTAAAAATGATTGATTAAAAATGAACTTTTTTCTCTCCATTTTTATATGAATTCACTCTGATTCGAGTTATTGTTTGCATTGCATTTAGATACATAATATATAAATCTCTCTCTCTCTCTCTCTCTCTCTCTCTCTCTCTCTCTCTCTCTCTCTCTCTCTCTCTCTCTATATATATATATATATATATTCATTTTACTTAATTTCATTTAATTTTCATTATTTTTTATAACCAATAGTTTTGAAGTTTATGTTACATATTTTTATAATAAATTTAACAAAAAAAAAAATAATAATAATAATAAAAATAATAATTACTTGTGTCAAATATAATTCATATAGTGTTATCTATAAGCCTGTAACATTATGCATAATTCTCTTTCTTCTCTTTTTGTAATTTTTGTTTCACGATTTTTTGTATTTGCTTTTTACACTTGAATATTTGCTGTGATACTGAAAGCCTTACCTTGTTGCTGTAAACAGGCAGTTATCTGTATATAAAAATCTCAAAGCTTGTTTCAGATTTGTTGTGTTTTTATTTTTGTTACCTCACTATTAACTAAACTGTGAGGATTGAAAAAGTTCTTCATTACAAGTTAACACTGAAGCCAAAACTCAAACCAAAAGCTGAAGCAAACAAGCCTCAAGTTGTGGGTCTGTGGCTGGCACACTTTAAATGAAACATCAAAAGTCAGCTAGAAGATAAAGCGTGCAATGCGGCATATACATTTTGTGTCATACTTGTGCGTGTTTTATGTTTTATCTCTGTTATGTTTATTTATCTTTATTATATGTGTAAAACTATTTTTATCTATTTAAGCAACCATTGTGTGTGTTTTATATGTTCATGTTTATATATGTTTGTATCTATATAAGTAAACTTTGTATGTTGTGTATGTTTTCTTCTGTATGCGTAGCACCGTGTGTGTGTCTGTAGAAGTATATGTTTTGTGTCTATATATCTATTACTTACACAGCTCTGTGTACCTATCTAGGAATATATATATTTTTATCCTTTTTGTGTGTTTTTTTTTGTTTTGTTTTTTCCGTATGATATCTGTATTGCTGTCTATATCAACAATGTCATTAGTAATAATAATACTACTACTAGTAGTAGTAGTAGTTGTAGTAGCAGTAGTAATAGAAGTAGTAGTAAGTTCTCCATCACGTGAATATTGTGAATTGGTTCCCTACTCAAACTAACTTGAACGTGCACACTAAATCAAGACGAAACATGATCGCTAACACCCGGATTTAAAACACGTATCTGTAGACCACAAGTAAGGTATCCAGTTTCTCATCTAGCCACGTTTGTAATCGGTTGAGGGCTGTTTTATTTTTGTGTTTGTTTTGTTTTTGTTGTTTTTTCTTTGCTTGATAATTTTCGTTTGTCCGGTTGTTTCTCTGATTATATTTTTATTTTGTGTGTGTGTCTTTTTTCTTATTTCTTTTTGTTTGTTTATTCATTTGTTTGCATTAACAGAATGAATAAGTAAATAATTAAATAATTAAACTTAATTTAATGTCTAAGACAGAATTTTATAAAATATCTCAAGCAGAATAGTTGAGAATGCTAATGATCGCCAAAACAATAATCTGTATTAGCTGTTAACAATAAATTTATAATAAATCTCAACAGTGAACTACTTTGTACTACACTGATATTATACACATTAATTATAAACACAGACATACAGACATACATACAGTTAGGTGAATATACAGATAGCTATACAGATAAAGAGATCACGAAACAATGTAAAATAGTTTTAAAATTTAAATGAAATAATGACAGAAGAATTATATTTGTTATCATATAAATATTTTATTACAGTTTTGTTCGATTACACAAGAATATGTACAAATATATTTTAAATAAACTACTTTATAATATAATATAATTGTTTAGAGAGAGAGAGAGAGAGAGAGAGAGAGAGAGAGAGAGAGAGAGAGAGAGAGAGAGAGAGAGAGAGAGAGAGAGAGAGAGAGAGAGAGAGAGAGAGAGAGATTAAATGAAAAAACTGGGTGAAAATTTCAAACGTAATTCATAATAAATAAATAACATATTTAAAAACAAAAATAAAGAAGATAAACAAATTAACTAAATTAATTACCTTACAATCAATAAATAAATGATTTTCTGTTTATTTATCAGAAAGAAATGTTTGTGAACTTTCAACTTCAAAAAGTGAAACTAACTTAGTAGACAGTTTGAAGTGTACTTTTTACACCATGTAAATATTTTTACTTCATTGTTTAGTGCCACGTAGAGTTTGTTGTCATCACAACAGACAGATACAGGTTCGGACAGTCCATCCTGGTTAGTGAAGATGTCACGTGTAATGTTACCATCACGTGACAACTGAACAACACAATTTCTATCAAAATCACAAATAAAAATATTTCCCTCCCTGTCACATGTAACACCTGTCAAGTCTCTCAGTTTGCGTGAATCACGTGACTCCCACTTGACGTCACCTGATGACGTCACACAAACTAAACCGTTTACATTTGACACAACAATCAGACATTGACCGTGAACTGTGAGACACGACGGTCTGGGGATCAAATCTGTTGAGATAGAATTAATGAGCTGACCACTGTCTGTCAGTATGTCCAAGCACTGACCAGTGACCGCGAGACGGTTGCCAGGTAACACAGCGATACAATAATACCCTTTAACAGTTTTAACTGTTTTTACCAGTTTGAAGTTTTTCAAATTTAAAAACAATATTTTACTTTTACCTGGCACAGCAACAACAACAACAACATGAGCCCGCTGATCACGTGATTCAGCAAGACCGAATGGTGGAGAGGAAGTTTCGTATCTTTTTATCAGTGATTTTCTTTTTAAACAAAAACATTTTACACAGTCATTGTAACTATCACTAACAACAATTTTACTTTTGTCTGCACCTGACACCAGCATGGAAAACAGACAAGGATTTAATTGATCTTCTTGTGTTTTTATGTTAATGGTGTCTGTATGTTTGAGTGTGTCTGTCTGTCTGTTTATCTGTGTGTCTGCGTGTTGTGTTTTTGTGTCAATGGTGTGTTTCTGTTTGAGTGTGTTTATCTGTGCGTCTGTTTGGATATTTGTGGATATTTCTCCAATGTGGACTGACATTTCTGCCTTTTATCAAATTTTATCAGATTTACTTTAAACTTTGCTTTTTCTATTCGGGAACGAGATTTGGACAGAAACTCGGAAGTTGTGTTTTGAAGTTTGGTGAATTTTGAAATATTTATTTTTATCTCAGCCTCTGATTCACGTTGTAACAAATCTTTACCTAGTGTGATCATATTTTCGTTTTCATCAATCAGATGTTTGTGTTCAGTGAATAATTTGTCTATTTCTGAGTTTACAAAGTTCTGAGATTTTTCTATTTCTCTTATTAACCTGTCTTGTTCTTTGTGGACTGCGGCAGTAAAATCTGTGATTAGTGTGTTACCAATCCTTCTGACCTCTTCTGTAGTGTCCACGACGTTCATGTCGACGGCTTGGCGCAGTTGCTCAATCATATCATCCATCTCTGTCTGAAGAGCTTCTTTAAAGGTTTTGAGACTTTCAGAAACAGAACTCAGAAGTGACATGTGATCTCCCTTTTGAGCTGAAATAAATAAATAAATAAATAATCAATCAGTCAATTAATTAATTAACTAGAACTACTATTATTAATAAAGGTATGCCTACAATGTGAAGTTTTAGAATTTATGTTATCAACTACTTTAAAAATCTGAGTAGAAAAATGACATAAATAAAGTTTTCTCTATTTCTCTAGGTTGTGATGGTCAATATACGGCATACATATTTTTAGTTAAACAATCACTAAATTTTCTTTTTATAGTATTTTATTGTAACGAATCTAAACACAACACTGGTGACTCACAAAACTTTGATTGTAGCCGATCATTAGCGGCGTTCTGTAGTGAAAGGTTTATAGGGAATTGATCTGCCCATGTATTCACTATTTTCGTGCTGTCTGCGATGTGGACATCCTGCCTGCAGAACGGGCAGGTGATTTCTGTGTCGTTGTTGTTGTAATTATGACTTATATAGTCCTGCAGGCATTTGCTGCAGAACGAATGGCCACAGTTTAACATTCGCGGCTTCTTGAAAAGTTCCGTACAAATGCAGCACGAAAGATTTTCTTCAGGGTTTGCAGCTGTTGCCATAAATAAATAAATAACAATAATAACAACAGCATCAACATAGAAGAATCAGAGAAAATAAAAAATAAAATACAGAGAAAGAAAAAGGGAACTAAATAATAATAATAATAATAATAATAATAATGATATGATAAAATAAATATATAAACATGCGTATGTAACACTATAATGTTATAAATAAACTGTATAAGCTTTTCATTCGTTCAGTTTATTTTATTTATAAGAAAACAGAAGAACTATTAAATTTAATCTTGTGACGTTGGTTTGAGAAGGAAGACAACAGATCTACTGTAATAAGTTATATAAAGCAAAATATAAAATAAATAAATAATGCGACATGTCCATGAATGCTGCAAGGTAATTTCGCACACCTTGTGTCATGCTACGTAACCCAGCCCACACATTTTCATGATGAAACTCGAATGTGGACAATAAAAGAAACGTGACATTCACAGAAGTAATGTATTCAGTGTAATAATTACGAACATTTTCATAGTAAACGAATGAATGACTGATTGTTACTGAACATTATTTTATTAACGTGAACTCAACAAATTCTTAACCTGCAGTTAAATGGCTTCATTCATTGATAAAGTAATCGAGAAAGATAAATGCGACAACACATCGCCAGACACTACTTTTCTCTGACCACTGAGCCACACCCTCCACTCTAACACAAAACAATTTTGTACAGAAATTTTATTATGAAAATAACCTAGATTACTTTTTATTTTATAATATCTTACACTAACGAAATAACAACAACAACAACAACAAATAATAATAATAATAATAATAATAAATCTTCTTACCTTTGTCTTAAGAAATGAAAATTTTAAACCAACAAACAATTCTCTTCTATTCGTTTGCAATGTCAGTTTGCTGGCGGAGAAGTTGGTTTTGACAGACGTCACTCGGTGAGTGGAATATACCAATTTCAATAAAGGGTTGGAAGCCTTGACATTTTCTAGAACACTTTTGTTTCTTCTGAGATAAAAATAATCGTGAATGTTTTAAATGGTTGTGGTAAAGTAAACAACAGTAAAAGTAACAACTACCTTAACATAGTTAGTGTAGTTCATTAATTTCTAAAATTCGTGTTACAGTCGACAACACCTATAGTAATAATGACACAGCAACTGGTTTGTAGAAGGTCGGAGAAAGATAATACATTTAGCCCCCAAAACAACTTCTTCTTTAAACTTGAATAGTATCAGTTTTTTCGTAAGATATATAAATAAACTATAATAATGAAAACATGATACAAGGTGAATATATGATTTTAGTCAGGTATGCACAATGGTAATAAAATGATAGTAATATATTTTCCTTTATTATATAAATTGTATTTCGTTCTATTTAAAACAAATAAATAAAGAAAGAAAGAAGCAATTAAATTAATGAAATTATAATATTATATATTTTATTATTTAGCTTAACCAAGCAAGTATATTTCTGTTTGAATCAGAGAGCAATTCTCAAATGTCTGAAAATAGGGAATTGAACAGGGGATTGAATATTATGTCAGCAGTGTTAACAGCTGACAATTATACGTAACACAACTGTTTTCTAAGTATTTTAATTTAACACATCTTGCAGTTTACCTTACATATTTGTTAGAAAGGTGTTAACTTTCATATCATTCTTAATTCACATATGTGTGTGTGTGTATATATATATATATGAGAATAGTGTCTCTGAATAAAACCGTCACACTTTTGTCATCTTGTTGATATTGTGAACGAATGTATTGTTGAACCAGATTATTTGAAAAACATGAGCACAAAAACGATCTACAGACCAGTATGAATAATACAAGTTATCGCTTCGCTGGTTTTCATAGCCTTTCAGTTAGCTCGCTGATTATAGTGATGTTTTTAAACGATACAGTACAAAGTCAAACTATTTTCCAATGTCATTGTTTCAAATATCAAATAATTATTGATAATAATACTTTAATAATACTTTAAATAATAATAATAATAATAATAATAATAATAATAATAATAATAATAATAATAATAATAGCAGCAGATGAAGTAGTAGTAGTAGTACTATTAATAATAATAATAAAATCTAAAATGTTTGGGTTGGAGATTTACTCTTATTTTATCTGACCTATTCTTAACAACAAATTCTACTCCACAAAACTGTAAACAAAAATTGTATTATTTTAGTCATCTTTTTTAAACCTGATTGTATTCTGTTATAGCCAGCCACTGACGACATGTGTATCAGATAACTATGATTGTGTTTCTTTTTAGCCACACATTGTAAAACAAAGACATTCTTACTGTTACTGATATGTGTGTAAAGTGTAGTGCGCCTGGAAGCTACATTCTAATTATTATACTTGTCACGTATAAAACGAAATAAGTAATGTTAGTCAGTTATTCATTAATTCATAATTACTTTTCAAACTGCAACGACAGAAGCGTAGCTATTGCAGGGAATAAATCTCTCTCTCTCTCTCTCTCTCTCTCTCTCTCTCTCTCTCTCTCTCTCTCTCTCTCTCTCTCTCTCTCTCTCTCTCTCTCTCTCTCTCTCTTTCTCTCTCTTTCTCTCTCTCTCTCTGCATACAAAATAATATTTTTGTTTTCTAAATAAATAAAGGAACAAACAAACACACAAATAAAAACATTTGCAATATTATTGAATTAAATAGCATTAATTAATAAGTAAATTATATAGTATTAGTAGTAATAGTAATAATTGTATAGCCATAAAAATAATTAATTAATTATGTAAACAGTCATATTTTACAGTTTTGTCAGAAAACTTTCGAAAACTTTAACATTGTGTCACGTCATTGAGATGGATGATAGTAGCTGAAAGGTGTTATGAAGTTATTTTTATGACTATTTTATTATTTCCTAATCTAAAAAGTTGTCACGCCATTTAACATTGTAATGTTTCCAGTGTAGCTGTTGGATGTCTGTCTGTGTGTTCAACTATCTTTCTCAATTTTAATTCTCACCATTAATTTCTACAAATCTTGCACGTGTGAAAGAGATAGACAGGACACACACACACACACACACACACTCAATAGTACTTCGACTTACGAGTGGCCCAACTTACGTGTTTTTCGAGTTACGAGCAGACGCCCGGCCGATATTATGCTTTGAGTTGCGAGCTAAAATCCGAGTTATGTCCGAGTTTCAGATACGGCGCCGACAACACAACATCCGGACAGCATCCCGTGTCTAACTCATTTACTTCATGTAGTTATCTCGCCGCGGAAACATCTGTTGTGTAGTGATCGGTTTTTTGTAGTATTTTACCACATTTCCTTTTTTGACCAAGGTGAGTGCAAAGGACTCTGGTGAGTAGAAGAAGCGGATGATGTCCATTGAATTAAAGCTTGAATTCATAGAAATACATGAGCTAGGTGTATTTGTAGTCAACTTGACTAGGCAGTACGAGTGTAGTACCATACTGAAGCTGAAGGAGACGATAAAGGCTTTTTGTGGACCTGGAAGAGATTAATGGTATTTCAATTAATTTCAGTTGGGAAACTGATTTGATACACGAGCAAATTGAGATACGAGCTCGGCCATATCATATCTCTTTACTTATAGGTTATGATGTGTTAGAAAACTAAAATCAGTTTGAAAATAAAATAAAAAATAAAAACAAATAAAAACAAAATAATAAACAAACAAACAAACAAACAAACAAACAAAATGAAACAAAAATATATTGTTTTGTTCCTCATCCTAAAAACACTGAAGTGTCAGTACCGGCCCTGTTCCCCTCCTCTGTGATTATTGTGAATCAGTCCCTTGCTCCAACTAACTCGAGTGTGAACAGAAAACAAAAGAGGAAATATGCTTTGTAACTTTGGGCTTTAAAAGACGTATTTACAGATCCCCAGTGAGGATGCAGTTTAGTATCTAGTCACGTTTTTGAGATATCAGTTACTAAGTTTTGTTGTTTGTACGTAGTAATGAGAGAGAGGGTCAAAGATCATCCTTCATATCTGTGAATAGAACATTTTATACGATGCGTCATACAGCAGTAATAATAATAATAATAATAATAACAACAACAACAACAACAACAACAACAACAACAACAACAACAACAACAATAGCAGCAACAAGGGCAATAGGATTAATAACAACAACAAGTAGTCAGGCCCATCCATCGTTTATTAAGCGACCCTGTCATTTTAATATCGTGTACATTTCCTAGATGTTCTAGATAATTTGACTTAACTGAAGAAATTTTTAATTTGATTACTTTACTTTATTTATTACGTTAGCATTTTCCCTTAATACATATATTGAAAATCGTTATTTTGTTATTTTATTTAACTGCATTTACATTATATTTGAGTTTGATTATTTATATGTACTGTTACTTATGAAATATATTACTGACATACTGATCACACTGATTAATTACAATTATTCTTAGGTAGTAGTAATTGTCGTAGCTAGTAATAGAAGTAGTTGTCGTTGGAGTAGCAGTAATAGCTAATACAAATATTAGCAGTAGTATTTATAGCTGAGTTTTATTAGTAGTAGTAGTGGCAGTAATAGTAACAGTAGTAGTATAACACTAGTAATAGTAGTAGTGCAATCAAAAGTAATATCAATTATACTAGTACTACTAATTCTACTACTAAGACTATTACTACTACCACTATTATTATTATTATTAGTAGTAGTAGTAGTAGTAGTAGTAGTAGTAGTAGTAGTAATAGTAGTAGTAGTAGTAGTAGTTACTTCTGTATTCATTATTTATTTATTTACGTTGGTATTTATTTATTCACTACTATGTCGCCTTTGCATATGTTTCGTTGTTTGCACGTATCAGTGAGACAGGATATATATATCGAAATTGTATGTACGTGTGTGTGCGTCTGTGGTGTGTGTGTCTGAAAGTGATTTGTATTGTAATCTATTTTAGAAACCGGACGTCACAATATTTATTTTGGCACTGCACACATCAGATCTCTCTACTTATAGGTTAAAAAAACGGAAATCAAATTGAAAATATAAAATAAATAATTAACTAAATAACTAAATAAATCAATCAATAAATAAATCAATCAATCAATAAACAAAATAAATCAAAATGAAACAATAATATATGGTTTTCTTCCTCATCATAAAAACACTGAAGCCTCAGTACCGCCCTGTTCCGCTCCTCTGTGATTATTGTGAATCAGTCCCTTGCTCCAACTAACTCGAGCGTGCATAGAGAGGAAAAAACGAAACATGCTGTGTAACTTTGGGCTTTAAAAGACGAGTTTACAGATATCACTGAGGTATCAGTTACTATGTGTTGTTGTTTGTACGTAGCAGTAGTATTTATAGTTGACTTTTATTAGCAGATAGAAAGATATTAGTTTCAGAACGCGATATTATTTGACCAGATACAGCTTAACAAATCATATTACAACATACGTACTGTTTTTCTTTTAATTTATTTATTTATTTATTGTTATTTGTTTGTTAGTTTTTTTAAAAGCCAATTTAACAAATATATATTTACATATAAAACAAAACATTTAAAAAATATATATATTTCGAAGGTTTTCGTTAAAACGACGTTCTCTTTCAGAACTGATTTACTTTTACCAAAAAATCTATAAATTGTCAGTTTGTGCTGAATGAAGACACGCTTCAGGTTAACTGACATTTAAATCTGCACAAAAGTTGGACTAACCTAAACCTAACCAAAACCCTAACCAAAATGCTAACCATACTTCTGAAACTCCTCATATGATTTTCCAGGTCTTGCAGCTTTTTCAGCTATTTAAGCTAACCCTGGGCATAAACCTTACTCGTAACAATGTGTTAAAATTAAGGATGTTTTGAAATAAATCTAACCAAATCACTCACCTAACCTTAACAATGTTTCCAAATAAACTAAAGAAAAAACATTTATCAAAATGTGTATTTAAATCACCTAACTTTAACCCACAGTGAAAGATTTACTAAAATGTATTTTTTTTCTCTCACAATGTTTAACTTTCAACATGTTTTATAATGCATTTAGCATTTTGTATAAGCAGTAAACATTTTAAAACTGGACTTCATTTGTGTCATTAATACTGAATCTCAACTATTTTTAGTCATAGTAATTATAAGCATTACAGAGTTATGGCTCTTTGTTTATATAAAAATGTCTTCTCAAGCCAGATCAGTCAATGAATTCATCTTTACTCATTTCACTTCCAATCATTAATTCCAGTATAATCATTCCGTCAACAAGCGATAACGTTCTCCAGTCGATCAAGTACACACTCCAGTTGTTTCATTTCTTTGTCACTGTTTTCTGAACTTGATCTTTTCCTTCTTCTTGTTTGTTACAAGCCAGTCTGTTATATGGATCAAGATACATCATCTGACCAGTCTGTTACATGTATTATAGACAGTGTTACATCACAAGATCAGTCGGATACATATAATATAGACAGCCTTTTTTCTGTAGGTCGCGAGATCGTTCTTGAGCGAGAATAAGTGTTAGATTTTTTCAACTTGACTTGGATGGAGGAATAAATAAAATTCGCTATTATCATATAACCATTCCCCGCAGGTAACAGTTTTAGCAATTGTAATTTATTATTAGAGTTCCCTACTTTTTTTTAAGAGTACATGTTTTTCACACCAATCCAGTTGTGAACTGAAGTGTCACATTTATTATGTAAATTTAGTTTTATTGTTATTGTTATATATTTATTATTGTGGTTGTTGTTGTTCTTTTTTTTTTTTTTCAGGAAATGTTTTTCTTGTTTTGTTTTTATTTAAAAAATCATTAATTAATTAACTAATTAATTTTATCATTCTACCGTTTGTAGAATATATATCCGAAAAAAACAACAACAAAAACACTGATTCTCCAGTTTTCTATAGTTTCGACTGTAATCATAATAAAACTTCTTATTGTACTGCTAGAACAACAACTACTACTAAATAAATAAATAAATTAAAATATAAAATACAAAATCAAACAGAATCACTTCGCCATCATAACACGACGCCAGAGGATAAAACAGCAGCCTAAAATATTTAGTCACTGTTGTTTTCTTACGATCCGTGACAGTCTCCCCAAAACAATAAAATAATAACTTGCAGTACAAAGAATTTTATTGTTTCTGTTGTTGTATACACACTTTAAAATAATGAGACGAGTATAACCTTTACTGTATTTTCAGCCTCTCATAACAACAACAACAACGGTCATAGTAATAATAATGATAAATGAGTTGGTCAAGCTATAATTTCTGTATTGGAGCTTTCAGGGTTTGACTCAGTTAACTAACGGTTTAATTTCTGCTGTATTAGAAATAGCTGAATAATTATTTGTTATAAAAAAAATAACGTACTGTTGTTAGTGAGATGAGAAAGATCTCGTCTCCTCATTCGTCATCGAATAAACAGTAAGGAACACAGTATAACACTGTATAACACAGTATAACACTGTATAACACTGTATATCACTGTATAGCACTGTATAACACTGTGTTACACTGTATAACGCTGTATAACACTGTATAACGCTGTATAATGTTTGTAAGGTGGGGAAAGTTACTAACAATTAGTAACTGTTAACAGTGTAACAACTCGCTCCGAGTAGTTGGTCAAACTCAGACTAATTTATTTTGTTAATAATTCTATGTGCGTGTGTGTGTGTGTTTATTTTATTTTATATTAAAAAATCCATAACTTTCGAACAATTTGACTCACAATTGTAATATTTTGTTTCTGAAATCAGAATAAAAAGATCTACAGTTATAGTCAATCTTTTTTTCCTAAACTGAAAATTAATTTTGAGTACCTAACAATACAGCCAACAACAAACAACAACAACCACAACAATAATATAGATAAAGAAAAAGTAACACTGATAATAACAATAACTGAAAAATAAATATAAGTTTAAAAAGCTATGACAAAAAAAACCCAGCAAACAAATTTAAAATAATAAATTTAATGATATAAAATCATATCACATATAAAATTTAAATATGTGTGTGTTTATATATTAATGTCGCCGTCGTTGCCGTTGTACCGGCGTTTTTCCTAAGGTTATCCCTGAACACTTCATTATTCCTTTTGTTTTTTTTATTCGTATTATATTTGTTTTCTTTCCAATTTATACTAAAATATATTATTATTATCTCTGCTTATGCCGCCGTCGTTGACATACATATGTACATACAGATTATAAATATAGATAGACTGATGAAACCCGCGTGTACGTGTGTGTGTGTGTGTGTGTGTGTGTGTGTGTGTATACGTGTGTGTGTGTATGTGTCGGGTAGTGTTTTTTTAAGAGTTAACTTTATTTATAGATACAGAAGAAAAACGATACTATGTAATCAGATTTTGAAATGTTTTAAATATATTTATTGTTCTAGGAGTGTATTCTGTACAATCCCGAATGCTTCTATAGGCAATTTCTTTTTTTTTTTTTTTTTTTTTTTTTTTTAATTTCGATGAATAAATATTTAGTAAAAACAGCAGTGAACTAGCGTGTGTGTGTGGATATTGTGCATTCATTATTTCTCATTCTTTTTCTAAGGTTGATCAAAAATAATGCGGTTAATTACAGATCTATTACATTTCTAAATTGTCTTGGAAAGCTTCTTAAATAACAGCTAGAGTTGTCTCTTAAAACAATCTATTTGAAGTACTAGAAGAATTTTTCACATTAAACTGATTATGAATGCAGGTACCTGTGTGTGAACTTGGAGTGTGATTTATTTGTACGATTTTTTCACAGAGATTTCAACGTTTTCTATTTTACTGCTTTGCTAAATTAAACTAATCAAATCAAACAATTTTCTCAACATTAATATTGAAAGCACTCTAGTCAACCCAGGGCCGGATATCCCATACAGACTTTCTAGGGAGGCAGGATAAATCATTATGTAAATGTAAAACCATGTTTTTGCTTTCAACTAGATCATAAGTCATAACTATTCACATTATATAAACTAAGTGGGAAGGCTGAGGGGGACTTGAGCCTTGAGGAGGGGGCGGTAAAAATTTCTTTAGCCTATGGGCGACAAGCACATTAAATCTAACCCTGAGTCAGCCACACGGAACTCTCTTTTTTCTTACTTAAGTATCTATCTTTTTTACTTTCCTGTTGTATTTATAAAAATAAATCTTAGTTTAGGTATCTCTGTGTTTGTGTGTCGTTTTTATTATTTTATTGTTGTTATTATTATTTATTTATTTGCCCTTGTTTTGAAGTTTTTAATCCTTACAGACGCTAACACAATAGACATATACTGTAATAAAATATTGTATCATTGTTAATCTTCATGTACTTAGACATTTAATATCCTAACAACATAAATGTATTTGTCTTGACTGATTATTGCATTACGTTGTGTCACTTTTCACTTGATTCACATTAATCACTCCTTAATACAGTTCAAACGCGCGCACACACACACACACACACACACACACACACACACACACACACTAATATTAATAATCAAAAGAAATGTTATGTGGTAACAATGGAAATTTCAGAAATATATTAAAACATATTTACTTTCATATGTTTTTATTTAACATTTCAGCACTCCAGGAAAAGACACCCGAAAAGGTGAATACACCCTTCATTTGATTAAAGCACACACATAGTATTTATTTTTGTTATAAGAGAAAAGAACCATGGGATTATTTGTTGTTTTAACGCATATTTATATATGCGATATCAATTTTTATTTTATTTTATTTATTTATTTATTTATTTTTTTTTTTTTCAGACAATGTTTTCAGACCTATATCAAACCTTGGTAAATTCCTGGACAATAATTAACAACTTATTGTAGTGTGAGTTCTAAGCTTTGTGATTTTACGTGGTGCATTAAAATAGATTAAGAAGAAGAAAGAAAAAATAGGGTGAAAACAAAATAACAACACCGTTTATTTGAAAAAAGAACCATATCGATTTATAATTGTACGTATATGTTAATAAAGGTTTATGTTCCTTTATTTATTTTATTTGTTTTAAACTTATTATTATTATTATTTTTTTTTTTTAGTATAGTAGTTGCAGAAAAATGCGGGATGATTACCGGTGTTTACGGATTTACGATTGGCTAATAATGAGAGGAAAAAAAACAAAAAAAAAAAAAAGGTAAAATAAAAAAAATATATATATAATAAAAAAAAGAACCATTTCGATTTATAATTAGTACGTATATTTGATAAAGGTTATTTTGTTCCTTTATTTATTTCATTTGATTTTTTTTTTTTTTTTTTTTTCCACTGTATTAGTTTCGGAAAAATGCGGGATGATTGCCGGTCTTTACGGATTTACTGTTGTATTTGACGTTTGAAGAATTTTATTCAGAATTCATGTAATCGCATTATCAACCAACAAAGAAGTTGCTTAAAACATTTCAGGAGACAGGTATTACTATTTATTATTATTGTTGTTAATGTGTTTGGATTTTTTTGGTTTTATTTAATTATAATTTAAAAGTCATAGCCGCATAATGGCAGCCATCTTATTCGGGAACAATAATTATTTATTTATTTATTTATTTATTTATTTTGATTTTTATTTTTATTTTTATTTTTTTTCAAATAACGACTCTCAATTATAAATAAAATTCACCAGTGTTTGTACTAATGTGAACAGCATAAACAACATAATATAAACGAGAAATCATGACTAATAAAACAATTAAAAATACTAATTTTCTTTGACAGGTTGTTTTCTGCCAGGTTATTTATGATTTAGTATTGTTAAATCACTGACTTGCTCTCTATATTATTAAACATATTTAAATTATTTCTTAACCATATTAAAGTTTATAATAGTGGGGACCTAAATGCTTTCATATTATTAAAGCTAAATAACTGTATAACACGATGTTAACATTAAAAACTAATAAATTTGAATAAATATATTTAAAAAATATGACCAGGTTATTTTGATGTGCAGATACAGTAAAATATTAATACAATTATTTGTTATAATAAATATTTAACACACACACACACACACACACACACACACACACATAATTACACACGATAAACACAAAAGATATTAATACACTGTACAATCTCCATGCACAAAACATTACTAAAATGAATCTTTTTTGAAGAAGGTGTCTTATGCAGATAATATGATTAATACTAAGACATCCAAAACTATTTACATCTGTATCTATTGATAATGTACCTGGCTGACATTATTTGTTTCATCAAACCTATATGTATTACAACATGTTAAATTCATTCAGTATAAACCTATGAATGTACAAAGTCTGAGTTCTGTCAAGTAGTGGCAAAGCCGACCTAAAAGCACACACAAAGAAATGAAGCATATTGACATTTGGAATGCCATGCAGCACACTTCTCACATTCCACAATGACACAGGCAATGGAAGATGGTGATATGGACATTGACATTCGTGTTTGGCAGGAAACTGCTGCAATTCCATATGGTGCTCCCCAAAACTGTGGCAGTGCTAAGGCAGATTCAAATCCTGTGCTGCCAAGGCCTGCACCTTTTGTCAGTGTAACTGATTGGAAAGCTCACCTGGAGGCCTGTATGTTGTCATTTACTCAGAATTCCCTGCCACTGAGCATGATTCCCAAAGTGATAGAATATGCTAAAGAAATTGCTAGAGGTAAAAAGGCAGTGGATGCCCTATCATGCAAGTGTGAAGGACTTGATACTTTGTCTCACAAGAGGCTACTGAATGACCTTTAAACAAAGTTTCTTTTCGATGAACATTAGTTAGCTACTTCTCTGAGTCACAGCAAGAGGCTATAGTCAAACACTTCGAGACTGAAGACATGACAGTTGTGAATGCCCAGAAACTTCTGGATTTTGTCTTGAAAACTTTTGAGAGGTACCAAATTCCACTAACAAACCTAATTTCCAATTTGTCACATTCTACAAATTATATGAGAGGAAAACATGCCGGAATTGAAACCCTATTGAGAGAAAAGGTTCCCCATCTGTGTGACATTGATGGTGATATCTGTCAGCACATACACAACAGTGTTCAGAAATTCTGTGTGCATCTTGGGCATGTAGTTGAATGACTTGCACATGGATTTTAAGTGGAGCCCAGATATACGTGAGTCATTCCAAGAGGTATGCTTCATTCTTGGAATAAGCTACACAATGCTTGCCGAATAAGTTGCACATCAGTGGCTATGTGTATATGACATGCTGACAAAGAACTTGCCAATGCTGAATGCATTCCGACCCATCTATTTTGACCGAGTACCTACCAGTGGTGGTCTGAAACTTGCTTACACCCCAGTTGTTGCAAAACTCCTTTCAAAAGTTTCCATGAAAGGATCTGTTGCATCATAAACAATATGAAGCAGAAGAACCTGAAACAGGTTGGAAAAAGCCACAAGGAAAAAACTGTGACCAGGGTTCTCTATAAATATGAACAAATGTGAACTTAAATTTATACTCAGCCCTACTGCCCATGTTCAAATCTATGATCCTCGTGTTTGAACTAAAGCAGCCGATGATATATAGGTTACATGATGAGATGGTTCACCTCTTCCATCACTTCTTAGCATGTTTCCTGAAGCATGAGGTCCTCAGAGATACTGATTTCAAACAGTTGAAGAGAACTGATGTAGAAGATGAGGCATATCACCTCCCCATCCAGTCCATATTCATTGGATCAGCCACACAGTTCATTGTTGAAGCAGTGAAGAAGAAACCTATCCAAAGAAAGGAGGTTGTTGATTTCATGGAAACAGAGAAGAAAGCACTTACAGTCTCCTCTAAATACATGCAGCAGAAGCTCCCCTTGGAGAATGTATTGCTTCTGTGATCTAAAATGCAGGGACAATCCATGGCATGTGGTGCATTGAAAAAATTGAAGGACTTCATGCCCAATGTGTTACAAATAGAAGAGCATGACACTTATCTGTTGGAGGCATCTCATTTGCAAGTAGATCAAGACCTACCACCAGCAGAAGTTGATGGAAAGCCTGTTCAGTTAGACATTGGTGGGTTAAAATGTTTGGGAGGTATCCCATATTGGCTAAAGTAGTCGAGGCATGTCTAAGCATTTTTACAGGACCCGATATTGAACAATCGTTCAGTCAGATGAATGACATTGTCAAAAAGAAGTCAAACCCTTTTAGAAATGGCCACCTACTCTGCAATGTGGAGTGTCTGATATGATTTTTCTGCCAGGCATACCAGCTCCATCCAGGCATTCCATCCCGATGACATTCTCAGAACTCCTGTATGGTTTACACTAAAACTGCTGTTGCTAGGTACAAGAAAAAACAAGCTAAGCTGGAGATTGAACAAAAAGCCAAAAGGCTCGAGTTGAATCACAAGGCAAAACAAGTGAACAGAAGTGTAGGTGGTAAAACAACCTTGGTGCACAGAGCTGCTAAACAACTCAAAAACTGATTTAAAAAATAAAAAATCAACCCACCAGTGACAGCTTAGTGGTTCCCTAAGTTTTATAAAAATATTTTCCTGATTTGTTTTGTTAGACTGTTCTCATTCATGCCAGTGCATCATGAAATGCAGAGACCCTGCATCAGCATCACACAAATCCAGGCCATTTTCCAGAGAAGAGATACAAGAGAGTAACGAAACATCATCCAAGCAACGGTCTGGTGTCAGGTAATGTCAGGCCTGTGTTAGAATGTTTTCAGAAACCTCTCAACAGTGGCAGGGTATGTTTTTGGATGGTTTGTGTGTGTGTGTGAGAGAGAGAGGGAGAAATATTGCATGAATGATAATATTGCCAAAAAATACCATTTATCATAAAAAAAAGATAATAAAGTATCATGTTCATGTTGGAATTACCAAAAGCTTTGATTACCATTGATGTTAAATATTTTATGTAGGTCATGGCAGTATTGTTCAGTTGCTGTCTAGAAAGGGAATTTATGTTTATGGAGAAGGATGAATCAGCTGTACAGACACTGCAGACTGCACAATTCCAAGTTGTAAGTTTTTATCTTAGTTTTATTTCTCAGCAAGTAAAATAAGTTTTATAGTAACATCTCTTTAGTGATTGTAAAATAATAGCATAATGATAATTATTTATTTTCTATTGTTTTGTTAATTATTTAAATTATTAATATTACCATCATTATCATTATAATGATTATACAAAATATATCAAAAATATCCCACACCTGTTTTTGTCTGAATAATCCTGTAACTGGTACCACTAAAATTTAAATTTTAATAATAACAGAAACATTAGTTATTTATTTATAACATTTATTAGTTTTATTATTTTATTTGTATTTTTTTTGTTCAGAATGCTCATACAGCTCTGATTGATGTGATGTTGGCTAGTGAAGTTGTTTCAGTAGAAGGTGCTGTCCAGCACTGAGGAACAAGTTTGTACTGCTGCCACAGGAAAAAAGAGAAACAAAACTGAACAGTGAATTTGAGTTTGTAACATACATTAGAATCTTGTATAATAACTGCATGTGCTCTCTCTCTCTCTCTCTCTCTCTCTCTCTCTCTCTCTCTCTCTCTCTCTCTCTCTCTCTCTCTCTCTCTCTCTCTCTCTCTCTCTCTCTCTCTCTCTCTCTCTATGACAGGTGCATATATAACTACAAAGGTAAATAAATAAAAGACTGTTGTTTTTCAGAAACTGCTGTGTACACAAGAACAGCTAATTCTGTGAGCCTGCCACAGGGTACAAATGTCATCAAAGAATATGGCATAACAGGAGCATCTATAGAGGTTGTTGCTATAGTAGTAGTATTAGTCATTGTCATTGTTGTAGTAATGTAGTTGTTACAGAATAATAATACTACTTGTTGTAGTAATATAGAATTGATCTTGGTGATGTTTTAACTGATGTTGTCTCCACAGCTTTGTAATAGTAATGTGTCTTGTGAGACTCATGGTGATTAAAATAAGCTGTTTGTACTCAAATTACAGGTTGTAGTGGTGGTGGTGGTAGTAGTAGTAGTAGTACTAATAGTAGTTGTTTTTAGAGAAATTCTTATGATAAACAAGAAGAGTAGTGTAACAACAGTGATAGTAGTAGTAATAGTAGTCATAATTGTTGTTGTAGTAATTATAATAATATTAGTATAAAGAAATACAGGCATAGGAGTAATACTGAAAAGAGTAAAAAATATCACTTTTATTATTAATGGATAGAAATTTTAGTAAAAGCAGTATTATTTCAATAAAAGTAACCCCAGTTGAATAAGGAATAACAGTAAATATTAGTTATAGTAATGATGGTAATGAAAGTGGCAGGTAGTGTTGCAGTAAATATAGTAGTAGCAGTATTTTATTTATTTTACATTTTTTACTGTATTTTATTTATTTATTTATTTACTCAAACTAGGCATTGCACCCACCAACGTGACTCTGACTCAGAGTTGTTCAAAGGTCTGCCGATGAACAGCTCAATTTTGGTGACCTGGACACATTAGACTACAACAATTCTGAAGTTGGAGAGTCTTCCACCAGGTCACCAATCTCAACAGTCAAATATCAGGGAGAAAAAACGTGAAGAACTTGAACATGCTAAAACCAGCCAAAGTGAAACCACTTGACAGATGATTGTGATGGCTGTGTGTGACAGTGGCAAAGACAAAAGCCTGGAAGTTGAGCAGCAGGTGACTTAGTATACTTCCATTAGCATTTTGTTTTATTTCTTTTTAGCTTATATTTGTACTAGGAGTAATCAAAACAGTCTCATGTTTAACTCACATGGCTTAAAGAACGATATTGAGGTGTGTGTGAAATCAGTTCATAAAGAAAAGCACATCTTGTTGAAGGTGTTTCTGAGTGAAAAATTCTTCTTTAGCTTTAATTATGTGATTGACATTCATCTTTATTTTAGACATATTTGTCATCACTCTAACTAAAATAGTTATATTTAAATTTTAATATTATTTTTAATATTTACTTTATTTTATATATTTACTTGTTAAAATACTTGCATTCAAAACTTCTCTGCATGTTTATCATAACATTTAAATTAATAGCATCCATCAGCTATAGATGTGACTTTCATTTTATTGAAGAATCTAACTAGCAGAAGAAATTAGTTTAGATTTGGGATTAAATGCCTTTCTTTAGTTTTTATTTATGAATTTGTTTTTGTTTATGAGAAATAATGCCTGCCAAAACAGTCTGCTAGATCATTATAGAAGTTCAAGATGAAAGAGGAAATAAAAGAGAAATGTACTCAGTGAATACAGATAGCACAAACTGTAAGTTGGAAACAATTTTGAGTTTCTTAATTGTGGCTAATCCAGCTTTACTTCCAAAATTGCTAAAATGTCATCTTGTTTTGCAGACTAAATTGTGCAAGCTGAAAATAAATCTGTTTCTGGTTTTGCAGGTGATTTTGAGAAAAAAACCCAACTGAAGATGCCAAATTCTTCTGATACTGATACTAGCCAGTCAGAGGAATTCAATAAAACAGAGAACTCTTCTGGAGTAAGTGGTATCGATATGTTTTATAATAATAAATAATAGTAATGTGTTTAAGTACACATGTACATTACATATGAATGCAGGGCTTGTTACGGCCAATGGCCAAATGATACCAAAGTTCTGTTTGGGTGACTGGAATGTTAAAATATTATTTGGGTAATCTTTTTTTTTCTATAAGTTTTAAACAAGAGCCACTATTAATAATTTCATGGCAATATTTATTCACAGTGGTAGTTAAAATGGTAGAATTCTGTTTATTTTGTTCTCCGTAATGCACACCTATAAAAATTATATTTTTAATCAAGGTTTTAACTCATTAATTGTAAGAGGCAAAGCATTTACCTTTTTAAAAGTTATTTTTGCTTCTTCTGAATGTTACCATCATATCCAGATAAAAAAGTCAATAGTATAATTCATTGATAATTTATAATAATTTTCCATGCCTGAAATATTTCTTCCCAAAGATTTTATTGTGCAAATTAATCATATGCTCCTAGCCGGGAATAGGTAAGAAATAGTCAATGAAATAATGTTAAGATTTAGATAATAATTTATTATTATTGTATCTACAGGAAAGACATGATTCTGTAATCGTTTTCAGTTATAAAAATACGGAGAAGAATATAAAGGTTATTCAAACAGTCGAGTTATCTACTGATATAGACCAACATGGATTTTTCTTTCCAAAGCAGTTTCCAGACAGAGAAGTTGTTGACAATATACATCAGCGTTGACTGATTGTTCTTCAATAGTTAACAGTGGATGATTCTTGGTTATTATGGAATGGAACAAAAAACTTCCACTATAATGACTAAGGACACTTACAAAAGCTCTGTGCAGTTCTACATTACAAATTAGTGCAGAAGAAATGAAAAAATGTGGAGCAATGATATTTACAGATAGACAACAGGCTTAATGTTGTTTTCATAAAGAATATTAGCACTTAACTTGAGAGCAACCATAAGTGATTTAAAGGAAAGGAGAGATGATTGACGAGATATGAGACTGACAGCCTGATGGGAGGTTAACAGGTAAAGAGATAAACAGGAAGGTATACAGAAAGAAAGAGAGAGATATTGATAGACTAACAGACAGTTAGATCAGTAGAAGTTAACAAATGAATTCATTTATGTAGATGAATTTAGGTAGATAGGTAAACATGACAATGGCCATCTATCTATTCTGTGTATTTTTCTTTCTGTCATGTGTGTTTTGTGTGTCAGGCTGAGTAGACATACAGATGTATATATAAATCATTCAGGTTGTAATGCAGGCATAGTTAGCTATGTATGTAGATAGTTTGACAGGGAATTAGATTGATAGATGGTTATTGATCTGTCGTAGTGTGGTTAGATAAACAAATAGTTATGTAGATCAGTAGTTCAGTAGGTTGATATGTAGATATATGTAGATCATTATGCAGCAGACAGACAGATTGGTGTAGGGAAGTATGGATGGTAATGTGGAAGACTGAATATATATATATATATATATACAGGTGTAGGTATGAATCATTGGAGCAGGGAATATCTACATAGATGAACTGATAACTTAAAGGTAGACATCCAGAGATAAATACACAAGTTATATAGACAGATATACAGAGGTAATACACAGATATACAGCGATTATATAGATAGATATACAGAGATCAATACAGATAGATATACAGAGATCAATACAGATATAGAGATAAATACAGATAGATTATATAAGATAGATATATAGAAAGATTCGGAGGTTTGAAGTAGTGTGTAATTAGATATAAAGATGTTTACTGAAAAATAGACATATAAGCTAGAGAGATAAACTGATAGGAAGGTAGATACGTAGTATGTCACTAGTTCAGTAGATTGATTTGTAGAGAGACTGACAGACATAGACAAATGCATTAAAGAATGTGTGTGTACACACACATACAAACACTGACACCTGTATAGGAATGATAATGTATTTGTGTGTTTAGGAAGTGACCAGTATGTATATCTATATTAAAGGATGAATAACTATACATATATGTGTGTAAAACAGGGTGGATATATGGTAAAATGTAAAATGGGCACAAGAAAGGTAGCTTGATAGACAGAAGAAAGATAGATAAATTACTAGAAAGATAGATAGATGCAAGAAGGCACAACTGTAAGAAAGACTGAGTCTGTTGTTTGTGTGTTAGAGAGAGTTTTGCTTATGTATATAGGATAAATAGAAAAATGAATAAATATATTGATAACTAGATAGACAGATTGATAGATAGATAGGAAGCTAGGTAGGTAGGTAGGTAGGTAGATAGATAGATAGACAGAGAGACACATTTGAATAGAGATACAAAGACAGAGAGAGAGAGGTGGATAGGGAAGTGTGGAGGTCTTGATGTGTGTGTGTGTTTGCTAGAGAGGATTGCTGTACGGCAGTGTTAAAGGAGGATTGTGAGTTTGTGTAAGAAAAAGTATTTAAATAACGTGTTTTAAAAAGGGGGTAAATAGAGAGATTGTATACCTGTGTATGTGTGTGTGTGTGTGTGTGTGTGTGTGACTAATTTTGAGAGAGTGAGATAGATTGATAGAGAAATAGTTAGATAGATGAATTGTTAGATGATGCCTAGTGAGATAAGTAGACAACTATTATATAGATAGATAGATCAGTGATAGCTAGATAGGCAAACTGATGTGAATGTGTATATGAGTCTTTATAAATAAGAGCATAATTATGTGTTTGTGTTTTAAAGAGAATGGGTATATAAATGTGTGTGAAAGACTGTGCTTTTTTTTTGATTTTTGAGAGAGTCCAATGACTGATAGAGAGATGAGTGATTGAATTTGGGATTATGTGTGTATATGTGTGTTAGAGAGGATAGATACAGATAGATGGACATTTACAAACTACATAAACATGAGTATATGTGTATGAATATACTGTAATGTAGTTAGAGGATTGGTATATAAATGAATGTGTAAATGAAAGTATGTTTATATTTGAGTAATCTGTTAAAAAAAAGGCTAGATATAGATATATAGATGTATTGAGAGAGAGACTGATATGTAGGTGTGGTTATATGTTTTTGTGTGTTACAGAGAGAGAACAGGTTTGACCTCTGTATATGACACTGAGAAGTATGCCCTCTGTATGATTTTTCAGTGAATGACATAGATTAATAGAGATAATTATATATCTGTATATAGATAGAGAGTTAGAGATAGATAAGATTGACAGATGAGAGATAGATATGTGAGATAGGTGCATATATATATATATCTTTATTAAACAGAGAAAGGATGGGTCAATAAATAAGTGTGAACAACATTGTGTTTATGCTGTTTATTTATTTTAGATAGATTAGATATAGAATTGCAGGTGGATTTGCTTAGAGACAGGCATGTGTAAGAATATACTGAGTATTTATTTTTGTGAGGGTTAGAGAGAGGTGATGTGTGAATAAGAATGTGTTTATATTTGTTAGGTAAGCTATGTCTGCAAATGTGAAAGCTGGAGTGCATATGTAAAAAAGAGTGAGTATTTCTCTTTGTGAGCAAGATAGAGAATACATGCATGTTCAAAAAGGAGTGTTCTTTGTATAATACACCCATTCTTTCTAAAAATAAACAAATGTTTTTCAAAAATACTCTGAAATACATACACTTCTGTGTATACTCTGTTCTCTTGTCTTTCTATCTATATATAGAAAGGGCTTTCAAATTAATGCCACTGTATTCAAAATTGGAAAAGGTAGCAATATCCTAAGTATCCACATTCTCTCTTATACACAGACACGTAATATTACAGAGCCATACATCTTTTACATTGACATATATCTTTCTATCTTTCTGTCTCTGTCTACCTATGTATCTATCTACAATACATATGCACTCTCAAAAACACAGAGAAAACACACACAAAACCACACATGATATAACCATTCTTTCTAACTCATAAACACATATTCCCACAGTTTCTTGCTCAAATACTCAAATCAACCTGTCAGATATGTTCATCATTTCATATTCACTCTAAAAAATATCTCTTTCACACACACATTCACACACACACATGTATAGCTAACACCACATGTATATAGTCACACTTTATAATATACCCCACATTCCCATTGTACAGTTGCTTACTCATGTCTCTTAATCTGTTTGTCTTGGTATTTCTATATCTATCAGTATGCTCCTCTGTGGCTTCCTATTTATCTTTGTTCCTTTCTAACAATCTATTTATCTGTCTACAAATAATCTGTCAGTCTGTCTAAGTTTTTATCTATCAAACTCTCTCCACCTCTGAGTCTCTCTGTCTCACTCCTCTCCTGCATGCATAACAACTTTCAAAATCCATGTTTATCTTTCTGTTTGTCTGTCCATTTATAACCCATACAAAAGTATCTCTCTCTCTCTCTCTCTCTCTCTCCCTCCCTCCCTCCCTCCCTCCTCTCTCTCTCTCTCTCTCTCTCTCTCTCAATCATTCTCTCTATCTCTCTATCTCTCTCTTTCTCTGTCTCTCCATATCAATTTACATTTTTAAGATTTTTCAGTTTATTGTATATCTAACTGGATTTTGTTTTTGAAGAAAAGTTGCAGATTTTCCAGGGTTATTTTCATTTTCATTATACATTTTTTATCTTATTTTATTGTTCATAATTTTCAATTAAACATTTTATTAATTTTAATACATATTTAAGTTGCCATCTATAATTGCTTTCTTAGTGTGCACATCCTATATTGAAATTATCTTATTAGAATTAATGTAAGTTTTTCTTTATTAATTTGAGCGTACTTTCTTAATAAGTATCCACATTCTTATACTGTTTACTAGAATTAGTGTCCACATTATTCTTTGCATTCTTAGTGTGCACCTGTATTTTAAAATAATATTTGTTTAATGTTAATGTCTGTCATTGCCGTTGTATCTCTGTTTTTCTTAAGGTTCACTTTTCATTATTCTTATTCACTTGTTATTAATATTATTCTTGCGTTCTTAGTGTGCACCTGCTATTTCAAAATATGTTGTTCTATTTCTGTTAATGTCCCCATCGTTGCATCACATCTGTGTTCTCCTTGATCTTATTTGTGTACTTTTACTTATTCTCTTTCTATTAATTCTTAGACTCACTTTCAGTGATAATTAAAATATTTTATTAGTATTTCTATTAAGGCTGCTGCTGTTGTGGTCCTACCAGCGTTGTACCTAGTGTTACTCATGTATTTCTCCTTATTATCTAGCATTTAAAAAAAAATATATTATTCTTATTTCTATTAAATCACTGTCGTTGTTTTCTTAGAGTGCACATCCTCTATTAAAATAAATTAATCTTATTAGAATTAATGTTGTGTACTTCGCTTTATTATTTTCAGTGTTTTAGTAACTATTATTCTTTCTTTCTGACAGATGCATCCTACATTTAAATATATTACTATTAATATTGCCGTCATACCTTCTTTGTTCTTAATGTTTTGGTGTACTTCTATCTTTTGTTTTTCTTACTTGTGACACAGTGCATCCTGTCTCAAGTTAATGTAGTTCTACTTATTGTGTTGTGCTTTCTATTGTTAGTTAGACTCACTTTCAGTGTGCACATCCTGTCTCAAGTTAATGTAGTTCTACTTATTGTGTTGTGCTTTCTATTGTTAGTTAGTCTCACTTTCAGTGTGCACATCCTGTCTCAAGTTAAAGGTGTAGTTCTACTTATTGTGTTGTGCTTTCTATTGTTAGTTAGTCTCACTTTCAGTGTGCACATCCTGTCTCAAGTTAATGTAGTTCTACTTATTGTGTTGTGCTTTCTATTGTTAGTTAGTCTCACTTTCAGTGTGCACATCCTGTCTCAAGTTAATGTAGTTCTACTTATTGTGTTGTGCTTTTTGTTATTGTTAGTTAGTCTCACTTTCAGTGTGCACATCCTGTCTCAAGTTAATGTAGTTCTACTTATTGTGTTGTGCTTTTATTATTGTTAGTCTCACTTTCAGTGTGCACATCCTGTCTCAAGTTAATGTGTAGTTCTACTTATTGTGTTGTGCTTTCTATTGTTAGTTAGTCTCACTTTCAGTGTGCACAACCTGTCTCAAGTTAATGTGTAGTTCTACTTATTGTGTTGTGCTTTCTATTGTTAGTTAGTCTCACTTTCAGTGTGCACATCCTGTCTCAAGTTAATGTAGTTCTACTTATTGTGTTGTGCTTTCTATTGTTAGTCTCACTTTCAGTGTGCACATCCTGTCTCAAGTTAATGTGTAGTTCTACTTATTGTGTTGTGCTTTCTATTGTTAGTTAGTCTCACTTTCAGTGTGCACAACCTGTCTCAAGTTAATGTGTAGTTCTACTTATTGTGTTGTGCTTTCTATTGTTAGTTAGTCTCACTTTCAGTGAGCACATCCTCTATTGAAATAGATTATTATTATTAGCATTAATATCAGTGACGTTACCGTCGTATCTGTGTTGTATTCCTCTTTATTATTTTGCACTTTTTATTAACTATTATTTTTACTTTCTTAGTGTGCACCCAATATTGTTACCTTCATATCTGCATTCTTCTTCATTTTACTGGTGTACTTCTCTTTATTCTCTTTTTATTAATAGTTATTCTCACTTTCTGTGTGTACATCCTGTAGTAAGATAGATTATTCTTATTTGTATTAATAGTTACTGTCGCTTTCTGTGAGGAATATTTTACTATTAATGTCGCTGACGTTGCCATCATCTCAGCGTTGTTCTTAATGTTTTTGTGTATTTCTTGTTTTTATTTTTCTTACTTGTGACAGGGCTAATCCTGTCTCACAATGTAGTAACGGCATTATTCATATCTGCATTATGCTTGATGTTACAGGTGTACTTTTATTTGTTCTGTTGTGCTTTCAGTGTGCACATCTTATATTAAAATATATTATTAGTATTTCTTTGCCGTCGTAACAGCATTGTTTCTAATTTTATTCGTGTACTTCTCATTATTCTTTAGCACTTTGTATTAACTGATATTCTTATTTTTTTTAGAGTGTGTTTCCTATATTAAAGTATATTATTATTATTATTATTATTATTATTATTATTATTATTATTCTAAATCTTTCTTTCAGGATTGATTTATGGTGTTCTAGAGATCAGTGATCAGAAAGTGCAGGAGGCCCTATTGAGGTTAACGTGTAATAGAAATTTATTCAACAAGGTAATATGAAGTTATATTGGTTTAATTATCAAAATAAAATAAAAATAAAATAAATAATAAATGAAATTATAATAGTAATTTTAATCATTATTTTGATCTCAGACTTTTTACATTATTAAACAATGTTATAATTAAACATGCTAAACATCATAAGTTTAAATCTTTGTAATAGTTTAAATTAATGATTCTGTATTTTGTAATATCAGTGTCCATAGACTGTACTGGCATTGTATCAAGAAAAAACATTTAGCTAAATTATGTGTTATTTAGAAATCTGAAATGTATGCATACTCATTGTTTCTGTATATTTTGATAAAAAAAATAAAATAAAATAAAGATAAAAGTATTTTTATTAAAAATTTAGAAATACTGTTGTCATCTTGCCATCACATGATTTTACATCAAGAACCAAATAACTGTAATATTAAATATTGCAGGATTCTCAGTATCCATACACACTTCAACATTAAACCATTAGTAAACAAATATATTAATGTTTCTGTTTCTTTTTGAATAATATTTACTATTTTAGAATTCTCAATGCCACATATATTTCAACATGTCTAAGAGATTTCACAATGGTGTTGTTGTTGTGTGATGCTGATGTCAACACTCCCATCTATGTCAGCAAATAATACTGGGTAATGTAATTAGAACAATTTTACCATTTGAATTAGTTTGAACATTTAAATAAAGACTATTTTATTACCAGTATGAGAAATTTGAAATATAACTGAAGTGTCCCAATAGATTGTTCTGTATAATTAATTAAATAATAGAAAGTACAAAGCATAAACAGTTAATAACACTATATTATTACACATCATTATTAACATGTTAAGTTATTAAGTACAGAGATAGAGCTAGTTCATAACAGTATTCTGTTATAACTTTATTAACATGTTTGTTTATAAGTACTTATGTTAACAACAAAATTTAAGATGATAATCAAGGACTTGCTCATGTGAAAATAGTTATATAATGTTTGTTTGCTGGTTTTACAGGGATCTTTGGATTTTTAGGTTTTCAGCTAAAATAATGTGGAAGATTCTAGAAAGTCACCCAGATTTCAGTGTCAAAAACCAGGTGAGCCTCTTGTTACTCAGTAGACTGTGACAAAAACAAAACTGTAAACTATGAATTAATCTAACTACTGTTTAACTTGATAATGAGCTTGATTAGGTTTGTGCTGTAAAATAGGGTCTATTTGGTTGAAACCAAGAACTAGAGTGGGTGTTTTGTCATCAGTGGTAGAAGTAGAAGAGCCTCAGTCAATAAACAACATGGAGGTAAAATTTAGAAAGACAGGAAAAGGAGAAGAGTTTTGCATGGAGCAGATTACAGTTAGTATACACAGAATTTGACAGATTTCAAGTTGATATCTCTGATGAACAGAAGAAAAAGTTAAAAAGAATACTGAACAAATACTCTGATGTTAAAGAGAATACTTAACTGATGTATTTGCTAAAGATAACCTTGATTTGGGGTTTACTGTAAAATATCACATATGCACAACTGATAACATACTAGTGTCAACCATACAGAAGAATTTCACACAATCAGTATCAGGAAGTCAAGGAGCTGATCAAGAAACTTATAAAACAAGATGTAATTTGACCCAGCCACAGCCCATATTCATCTCCTATTGTGAGAAAAACAGACAACACATTTCATCTGTGTGTGGATTACAGGTGGCTGAATGCTAAAACTAGGAAAGACTGCTCTCCACTACCTACAATAGAAGAGTCATTAGATGCTTTGCACAGAGCAAATTGGTTCACTACACGGATATGGCCAGTGAATACAACCAAGTTGCAGTTGAGGATAAAAACAAAGAAAAAACTGCATTCATCACTCCAATGGGTTTGTTTGAATCAATCATATGCTGTTTGGTTTATCAGGAGCACCAGCCACATTTCAAAGACTTTAGAGAGCAGATATTTCAGTGTTCTGTTTTTTTATGGGTGCATAGATGAACTAGACGAGGTATTTAAAATTTTAAAACAGCATGGGCTCAAACTAAAACCAAGCTAAGGCTGTTTCCTTAAGAAAGAAGTGAAATAGCTAGGATGTGATGTCTAGAGATGGGGTAGTTACAGATCCAGACAAAATAAAGGCTGTTCTTGAATGGGAAGTTCCAAAGACACCAAAGGGCATGGTGTCATTTTTGCAGTTTGCCAGTTACTTCAGATGATATGTTAAAGGATTCTTAGTTACTCAAAAATCAAATATCAAGCACTGTTAAAGGGTACTTGGGTTGAGAGTTGTGGGAACAGTACTGTCACAGAAGCAGAATGGGCAAAGGAAAAAAATTGCATTTGCTAGAAAGAGCTTGAGACCCACTGAGAGAAACATGAATAATTACACTTCCATGAAGATAGAGCTTGTTGGTCTGAAATTGGCAGTGGAAGAAACATGGGGGTTTCAGCTGGCAGAATTTGATTTTGATGTGAAATATTCAACACAGTAAGAATGTCGATGGTCTGTCCAGGAAGAAATTTCACAGAATGACATCTACTTCAGTGGAAGCTGCTTTAGAGATACTGCTAGTAGTACAGAAGTTCCACAGACAATGAGACAAGTTATAAAATTGTGGTGGAAGAAAACACACAATAAACTGTCGCAGTGGAACAATTTAATGAAACTATGGAAGCCACAACATCATCTCCCAGCTTTAGCAGAACTAGCAGTGATGCAAGCAAAAGAGAAGTTAAGAAGGAGATTGGCTATCATGCAGAGCTGAGAGAAGATTAGAAGAATCAGGTTTCTTCACACTAATCTGGCAGTGGGACAGATTATTTCGTGAAAACAAAGCACTTTACAGAAAAGTAAAGGACCCCAACTTGGGAAGAATGAAGCAGACTGTACCTACCAGGAATGATGAAGAAGAACGTTCTGTAGAGTTTACACAATCAGACAGGACACCGGGGTTTTGAAAGAAGAATGAGTCTTATTAGAAGAGGTTGCTGGCTTGCAGTGCACAAAGATGTGGAACAATGGTGTAAAGAGTGTGAAAGGTGTGTGGTGGCTAAACTCCCACAACTCAAACCGAGACTACCTTTGGGACATCGTATTGTTATTAGACCTCATGAGATTGTAGCCATGGATTTCACAGTGCTGCAGCCATCTTCAAGAGGCAAATACTGTCTTGGAATGACTTAGAAAATATCCTTTTGACCTGAAAAACAGAAGTATTTGCAGATTGTGTTGAATGGTTTAATTATCTAAATCTGTTGTATTTCAAGGATTTTCTGTCTGAAATGTTTAATTATGTGTGCACACATGGACAGGAAGACACATTTCACTTTCTTTTATAATGAAGCCAGAAACAGTCTGGTGTAAGCACTAATGTGATTTGATTCTGTGACTACCCACACTTCATACACTGACTTACACATCGACTAGTGAGAAGTGTTTGATAATCATACAGAAAACACAGCAGTCAGTTTAATTCATAGTTTACAGTTTTCTCTCTCACTTTATTCCAGTAATTAACCACTGTGAAATAAAATACTTGATAACCAATTTGACTAGAAAATAAAATAAGGAAAGAAAATAATTAGGAAAAGCAGCTAAAAAAAATTCATAAATCATGTTTCTCCTCGATATAACAGCTATTGAAACAGACCTATTATTTTACTAATTATTTATTTATTATTATTTTTATTATATGTAAATTAACAGAATTTAACTTTAAACACTGTAAATGTTTAAAAAAAAGACAAAAAATTAAATCTTGTATTTCACATAATCCTAATTTTCATTTAGAATTTAACAATTTATAAAAATGTTTATTTCTTTAAAACATTATTCCAAAATCTGTAGAAATTAATGGTGGTTTAAGACCCGGCACAGACACAATACAAGATAAATTATTAATGGAGCTGAGTGTGGAATGGGAAACGGTAATGTTTCAAGGATAGAGTGAGCTCTGGGATCATTTCAGATTCTTATTTATTAAAACTAGTTGTAATTAAAACATTTATCAATTAAAATACTAGTATATTAAAAATTTAACAAACTATTAATCATATATATGTATGTTATAAGTTTTAATATACTTCTATGTTATATTTACAGATGACTGAACTTCCACTGCAGTCCATGTTGTCCACGATGTTGATCATGTCAGTTCATGTGACAGAATTCTCACAGTTGTCTCCATGTTGTCTGGGCAGAATGTTCTCTACACACCAAAGGTTTGAAACTGCTGGGTTTTATAGGTTTCAAGATATAATTAAACTAATATTATATAAGAAAATAAGTAAAACAGAAAAGTTATTATTAACAAAAATCTTATATACAGCATCCTATGTTGTTGAAATAAAAAATAAATAAATAAAAAAGATAACAGCAAAGTGAACTCTTTATTATTAAAATCCAAGAAAAAAAGACATCCAAAATAGTATTTTGTTTATTTATGGTGAACAATCTTGTTAATTATAAAGTTTGACACAAAACTGAAGAAACTTGCTGGTTATGAACACTAAAAATTATAAACTTCTGTATTTTAAAAAAAATAACAGACAAGCAGATACTTTTCAAGAGATATCTTAATAATGGTATAAGATGTAAAATGTATTTATTATGACTAAATAATTTGTAATTTTTAATACATCAGGTAACTTTTAAATAATAATTTGCTATCCTTTCCAATGATAAATGTTATAGTTTTTAAGTAAATCAATTTTATTTATTAGGGTTATCAGTGATAAGTTTTGTTTACTACTTTTACAGGATACACAAGCCCTTGCTGACCACAACAAGTTCTATCAGGCCAAGGATGACAACTTGACCAGGCTTGTAGTACAATTCAGTGAAGAACAATCACTTCTCCAGTTCGTGGTGTTAAAAGAAATTTGTACAAACTCAGAAACTCATATGAGTTCAATGTTTTGTAATCAAATGCTGAGTATAATGGAAAGGTAATTCAGTTTACAACTAGACTTTATAAACTGTAAAATATAAATCATTTAATGCTATATGAGAATATTTTAATATTATTATTATATATAATTTTCTTTTTTTAAATAATGGTATCTGTAGATGCAAAGAAAAAGACAAAACGTGGCATTGATACAGCAGTTGGGAGAAAAGGACTGTACTGTAGAAAATGTATGTTCAAAAATTAACACATAAAGATTACTGATCTTACTTGTTGTCAATTTTTATAAAATATATTAATTTATGTACTTAATTAAAAGTAAAATGGAAGTTACTGCTTTAAGAAAAAAAAAATATATATATATATACAATGAAAAATAGAGGTCCAACAAGACTGTTTAAATAAATATAATTAAACTTTATTTTATTTCAGTTAAATTAACTGTACTTATTATTGGTTGAAAACATTTCTTCAGATTCAAATGATAAAATATAAAATTATAGTGGGTCTTGTTAAAATGTTTGAATGTAATATTTTATGTTTCAGTCACCACAGAAAGCTATTAACAAGAACTGATGTCCACTGAATCTAAATGACTTGACAAGTTTGCCTCCAAGTTCTTCAGGTTTTCTGACTGTACTGAACTAAGTAAACAGAAGATAAAACATCTCCACAGTAAATATAAAGAACTGAATAACTGGATAAAATAACATTTTAAAAACATTACTTGTGTGAATCATGGACTGTTCTTATTGAAGAATTTATAATATTGTGATACTGAATTTAGATTCAAAGTTACAATGTTGTTCATGAAAGATGTGATCAAATGTATTCAGTATACTGAATGTTTGCACCAGACACAGCACCAAGTACAGGCAAGTCTGTGGTAAAAGAAGTTACTTTTTTAAAATGATTTAGTGTCAGAAATCCTTTATTACTGACTTAAAATAAAAGTACAGACTTCGTATTAAAAAATGTTTGGTTTAAGGGAGATATTTTTTTTTTTTAAATTTAATTTTATAGTTTTAAATAATTTTGTTTTGAAAGAATACTGTACTTAATAATCTAATCAAAACTTAAAATAAATAAATACCAAGAGTTCTGGTAAAAATGTACCCTATAAAACATCGTTAAAACATAAAATGGAATCAGTTGACCTATTTAAATAACAGAGTTGAACAGACTGGCTTTTGGCTTTTTACCAAATGTACTTTAACACCCGAAGCTGCATAGTCACGTGACATAACTGACATAACGTCATCTCAAAATATAAAAAAAAGTATATAGGGTGGGGGGAGTGAAAGACAAGACATGATATATTGTCAACCTAACTCTTGTGATTTGTAAAACAAACAAAGATCTTCATTACTGGCTTTTGGCTTTTTGACCAAAAGTACTTTTAACCCGAAGGTGCTTAGGCTTCATCCGAAGGAGCATAAGTTAAAGTACATTTGGTCAAAAAGCCAAAAGCCAGTAATGAGGATCTTTGCAAATCACAAGAGTTAGGTTGACAACTAAACTCTTGTTATTGTAAAAAAAAAAAAAAGTTCCCCATGATTGGCTTTTGGCTTTTGGCTTTTTAACCAAATGTACTTTTAACCCGAAGGTGATAATGTTCCTTCGGGCGAAGCCAAAACCCGCAGGATCATAAGTTAAAAGTACATTTGGTTAAAAAGCCAAAAAGCCAAAAGCCAATATGAGTTAAACTTTGTTTTTTTTTTTACAATAACAAGAGTAGAGTTGAAATATATCAGGTCATAATTTTCAGCGACTTCATTTTTTTAATTTATTAATAATGTTATTTTTCATTGTATTTATATATAAAATTAATATAAACATATGACAAACTAAGTAAATTTAATTATTTAACTTTTATTAACGTAACAATGTAACTATGATTAACATTTTAAACAGCATCAATGATATCATTTGTTTATGATATAATATTCATTTAAATGTCAAACACTTTATAATTAATTTGTGATGGCAGAATAATGTTTTCAATATCAATGTCCAAAGCTTGGTTATTATTCATATACGCTTCTGGAACTGTATTATCAGCAGGGTTGTTGTCATCTTCAGATGCTATAAACAGATCTTGAGAATGTTCATCTGA
>CM022677.1:2476702-2527088 GCA_012295275.1 Chrysomallon squamiferum
ATTTTACCTTTAAAAATATCAGTTCAGAAAATATGTTTTAAAAGTTGTAAAAGAAAGTAATAATAAATGATAGTAGATATTAAAGACGTATAAAAATAATAAAAAGATGACAATTCGATTTAAACACTGGAATAATATTTACATTATGAAAAATTAGAATGTAATTTGATATTCAGTCTTATCTACAAAGACATATTATTTTCATCTACATCCATTGGTATGAATTATAAAGGTTTTATTTATTTATTTATTTATTTGTTTTTAAACTTTTCTACCCAGTGTTACTACACTTGAAAAGTTTTAATATGTTATTTTCTTCATTTGTGCACGATGCATACAGTTGTCACAGTTTTAAACACACACGCACACACACACACACCCATACATACACACACACACACACTAATATTAATAATCAAAAGAAATGTTACCACATTTCAGCACGCTAGAAAAAGACACACGAAAAGATGAATACACCCTTCATTTGATTAGTTTCTACTTTGTTATTGATAACAGATGATAGAACAGGTTCAAACATTGATCGCACACACACATTTTTGTTTTAAGATAAATACACTTTAAATATAATGCCGTTATGAATTGTTTGATGGGATCATTTGTTGTTTTAACGCATAAGAAGATAAAATAAATAAATAAATAAAAATAAAAAAAAGAATCATATCGATTTATAATTAGTAATGTATATTTTGATAAAGGTTATTGTGTTCCTTTATTTATTTATTTATTTATTTTTATTTTTTTTATTGTTATTGTAGTTGCAGAAACATTCGGGATGATTGCCAGTGTTTAGGGATTTACTGTTTTATTTGATGTTCGAAGAATCTTATAAAGAATTGCCACATGATGGCTGCCATCTTATTCGAGAACAATAATTATTTATACACAAAAAATAAACAATCTCAGAACTTTTGTAGATAATCAAATATAAATCCTGAAACTAGAAGCCTTCAGCTGTTATTCATTATTACAAAAATATAGATAAATTACATAGTTTTATAGTTTAATTTAAAAGTAACAATGGATTCTCTGAACAGCATCATGACTGAGAGAACAAGCAGGAATAATCTCCTTTATTGCAAAATTTCTTTTCCTAAAATCTGAATATTTCCACATTGGTTGACTGATGTATAAGATACAACGTGAACTAAAACTGGATACAACTGAAATCTGTCAAGAAAAAGAAAATCAATATATAATTATCAATACAATCTGAGGTGCAGCTAAAAATTAATCCTGTTTTTCTTAGTAACAGAGAACTGCAGTCTGGAAGGCCTCTTTATTTCTTAATTTCTCAACTACGTTCTTGAATGAGATGATATTCATTTAGTTATACGACACATTTTACTGAAAATTACAGGTATGACTGCACTGTTAACATTCAGAAATATAGATGGAACTTCCATGTTATAATGTTTGTATAAATATCAGTAGCTTTATATGTGTCGTGAAACATATATCGAGAAATAAAGAGGGCGCATCTAGTGTGACATTTTATAAACACCAGAACATGTTTCACTGAAAAACACACACAGCAGAACTTTGTGCAACTAACTTCAGAAACCGCTACGAAGTGTCCGTTTTATTAACGTAACGTGATATTTTACTTTGCTAATTCTGAATCGCATAATAGAAAGGTGTAATTTTACTGTACGTGGAACTTTAGTAGTATATACACTACAGGAAATATTGATGACCACAGTTAATCTGTTTGTTATTACGACAGTTATAAATGGTAATTCTACATGGCGTTATGAAAATAAGCGGTTTAATTACCTGTAAAAAGAAAAAAAAAAGAGAATTAATTATGAGCAGTGATATTTATAATTAAGTGTATTGAGAACTGTTAATCTCATATTTATATCAGGTTATATTGAAAAATATCAGAGTTAATTCCCTGAAATCACGATAGCTGAGAACAAGCAAGGTTAAATTTAATTTTTTCATTACATTCATTCAAGGTGTACATCAGCGCAAGTTGTATATTTCTTATTATAGCTGAAGTTCTCTTATTACATTAGATATTAATATAACCGCTTCACTAGTAATAATCTATATAACAATGAAGCAGACACCATATTTGTCAAAGTCCTCTCTTTGTCAATAGCTAAATAACAACAACAACAACAACAGTAATAACACCTTAATATATTTATTTTTTATTTTGTTTTAATTTTTCTGTAAAAAATATGTTTAATGCTATTCTCTTAGTTTCATTAGAACTGTTCTGAGTGCGGATATAAAAATTACTACGAACTATTTACTAGGCCGCTTAAAATTATCAGAGAAATCAGATTTATTCTTAGTGTATTATTTCTGTCGAGATCAAAACTAAATACTTCTTTTGTAAAACAGTATATAATAATAATAATAATAATAATAATAATAATAATAATAATAATAAATTGATTTATTTATAATATAATTACATAAGAAGTCGTGAACTGTTATAAAACCACAGTTAACTAAAGAATATCGGCAGTTTACTCTGATAATGTTACCCCATCGATAACAAAAAAAAAAATTCAAGTTTTATAATGTGTGTATTATTTATATGGCATTCTAAAATTATATTAATTAGAGATTATAGGTTATATTATTGAATAAACATGGAATTTCATTCTAGATTAACTTACTTTTCTCAGTGTTAAAAAAGAAATCTGATATATTCTTAATTACATAATTTGATACATTTGAATTTTAGATTAATCATGTAATTTCATGTAGGGAGAGATGTAAATTGTGTCGCGGAATGTCATGTTACTGGTCATAAAACAAAGTATCACATTATGACACTGAAAGGTGCACAGTTAATTTTCAGTAATATCAATACAATAATAAATAAAATATTCATCTAGCGCTTCACGCGTTTCTGTATAGTCTTATTATTAATGTTAACACACCACAATGTTTTAGTATATAAGAAGGACATTAATTTTTTTGGGGGGGGGAAATCATATTAATATTAATGTTGAAAGAAGATATTTATATTTCGATGCGAAGCGGAGATATTAAGTTTCTATCTTACGTTAACTTTACAAAATTATTCAACATATGAAATTTTCATACATCTACTTTCAGACATCTTAATCTCTTTCTCTTTATTTTCTGCGAAAGTTAAGTATTTTCAAAATGTTCACTCTAGCTAATTCATCTCTGAAAGTAGTGTTTTATATGTGTTCCTTTTTATATTTCTAAATCTTCAGACAGTTCGTACAGCACTGACAATCAAAACAATATAATATTTCAAAAAAATCCACAATTTGAAAAGCTTACAGCATTGTTAAATATGACATTCTAATATCATGTTTATTTTTTAAATTCTTTATAAAATGTTTCTAACGCATTCTAAAAACCGTTCAATGTCACTTCATCTGCTGAGAGTGGTAATTTAATAAGGTAAAAGTTTCATCATGTATATTGGATAGAGGTTCCTTGTTTCCTTAATCTTTGAGTATCTGCAATTTCAAATAATTTTTATTAAATGGTCAAATGATAAAATTACAAAAATATGAAATGTAATCATTTATAATGATTATTAAACCCACTGGAAGTTTTTCATTGCTTGCACCCGTTGTCTGCCCAGTTCTGATATTTTTGAGTCACATAAGGGCAGGAAGTGTGCAACCTGTGAATATCTATTGTTGATGGTTGTTAGATGAAAAGACAATATTTTTATAGCCAAATACTATCACAAGTGCCATACAGTTTTCAGGTTCATGGCTGTTGGTATTAAAATTATGATTACCATTCTCTGATGAATAATGGAATCCAAGTGCTCTTTGAGAATTCTGAAACTTTTGTTGTAGAACAAGGTTGCTGAATTTGTATGCTTGATGGTAGATGTCTGGAATGGTTGTTATGGTAACTGTTGTTCTTGGAAAGGCTGTGTAATTTAACTTTCTTGTCTGTGCTGTTCTGCTTGGTTTTGTTTTGTAGCCGTATCCAAAGAAAGGTGCCGATGTTTTGGCTCCTGATGTTTCTTGTTCACCACTGAACAGTGGCTTCTACTTCAGTCAGAGACTTTTGACTTAAAGAATGAGTTTAGGAGTAATGAAAATATTATATTTAACTTTCACTTTTGCATTGTATAACTTTAAACAAATATGTTTTTATTGAACTGAAAGCAACAAAAATACAGGATAATTATTTAATTCGCCTTAAAAAAAAAAGATTAGAAACAAGGTAGACCTTTAATAAAACAATTTATTTATGTCAACTTAAATCTAACATTGAAAAATGACTCTTCTGAAAAACTACAATTCTAATCAATGATCCCAGAATTATTTCCAGAAGATTCATAAATGCACATTTTGTAAATATCCATTCTGTTTAATCACTGATCAGATGGTTCTGCCAACTTCGACATCTCTTAATACAATTACAACATGAACTGGAGAATGTTTTGAGTCTTCTGTCAGTATGTCGCTTCTCTCTGTCTAATATATCTGATAATTTTAACATGCACTTCTGTATGTAATTCATTATTATTATTATTTTGTTTTCTTTTGTTACTGTCCACAAACATAGTATTGGTATTTTATTACTATCTGAAGATGTTATTTTCTCTTTGATGAAATGACAGCCATAAAAATCTTGTTTGTCAAAATCGTTAATTGAGGTAAATCATTCCTATTTTGTCTTTCATAAAATTTTTCTCCTTCCACTGATAACTCTAAAGATGTGGTGTTCTACTTTATCTCTGACATTTCATAAAGTGGACACTGAAATATTTGATAATTATTTTAACAATAATTTTAGTCATTTGTTTTTTTCTATGTGATCATATTGAAACCAGTGATATACATATTTATATATCATTAACACATTTTTTTATACTGTTTTATTTTATCTCTTACCTGATGTAGTGGCTTTCCTAGGTGAATTTCAGAGCTAGAATTGTTTTCAGTAATTTCTTGTGAGAAGTAGCCCTGTGAAAACATATTTAGTGGAAAAGGTAATATGATAATAAACAAGGGAATGGGAAAATGTTCATGCAGATTTTTGTGATGAACACTTTCCCTATATGCACTACCTCACAGAAAATTAAAGACTGGCATTCAAAACAATCATAGCGAAATTTCATATATTTGTTAAAATTGAGACTATAAAACAATACACATTCATTCATCTTTTTTTTAAAGTAATTTTATTATTGATTGGCATCTGAAACAGTGAAAAGAATAAAATCTCGTTTCTCATATATTTTCCAGTTTATAGCATAACATGTCAAATTTAATCTTCTCGAAATTTCAGCACATCAACGTTCCCAGTTAATAAAAAAAAAAATGAATTAAGACTGTTCCAAGTTTCAGTTTGTAAGTTCCCTATTAATAAGAAAATTGAATTTCAACCATTCATAATTTCAGTTCTTCAATATTCCCTATTAATAAGAAAACAGAATTTAAACTTCAATATTTAAAATCAGAATTTGAACCAATTTATCAGTGTTTCTTGATTAGTAAGAAATGTGAATTACTACTGTTCCACTCACTCTTCCTCATTTTAATCAAGAAGTTTAGCTAATCCAAAGTCTGTAATCTTCACCTGATTCGGGGTTTGTTCTGTACAAAGATAAAAAAATAAAATAAATATATTATTATTATTATTACTATTATTATTATTATTATTATTGGTGTTACTTGTCCAAGGGGTAGATATCCTAGGGTTTGGTTGTCCAGGGCAGATATTACCAACTCCATATAAATATTTTACAAATAAATATCTGCATTCTATTACTATCATCACCATCATCACTGCTGTCTTCTACATTATCATCATCATCATCATCATCATGACATCTTTTACATCATGATCATCATCACTGCCATTTTCTACATCAACATCGTCATCATCATCACCATTATTATTATTACTATGAACATAAGAATAAGAACTTTTTGAAACAGTTAAGTTCAGCCATAGCAGCAGAATAAACTATATAATAGAATAGTAAAATATATAGTAGAATATATAGATGAATAAATATTTCTATTTTTGATCAGTAGAATAAAAAAAATAACAGATGGATACCAGCTGAAGGAAAACTAATACATCTAGAGTGATGCTGCAAGGCTTCAAATATCACTCTTATCCTAGTAGAAGACACAATTCTATTAGCAAAGAAGTAAATATACGACTGATAACAGACTGACTGGGTCCAGCTGGAAAATTTCGCCCGACTTTCCTGACTCTGACACGTGGCAATTTCCATTTCTTGTGTGCACAAAGATGGTGAATCTTTCAGAGCAAATTGGACTATTTATTTTAGACAACCTCAACAAACAGCTGAAAAAACCCTCATGTAAACACGAGTCTTCATGACATTTATCTAAAGGTCCTCTAAAATTCTTCTGACTTATCTAATTCAGGCTTTGTGTTGATTCAGCAGTGGTGGGTGATGCTAATGTTGATGTCCCCGGTCTTTCTGCTCTGTGATGTTTCTCCAGAGTCACTTTCGGAAGACTTTCGAACTTTTGGAGGCTTCTCCGGGCATTCATCATCCTCTGCTTTCCGTTTCCTAGATGTTGATGACCCTGGTCTTTCTCCACGTGATGTTTCTCCTGAGTCACATGTTGTAGTTGCAGACTGTTGTATTGATTTAGCAGTGGTGGTTGATGCTGATGTTGTTGCCCTTGGTCTTTGTCCACGTGATGTTTCTCCAGAGAAACATTTTGAAGTTTCAGACTGTTGTATTGATTCAGCAGTGTGGGTGATGCTGATGTTGATGTCCCCGGTCTTTCTGCTCTGTGATGTTTCTCCAGAGTCACTTTTGGAGGCCATCCGGGCATCCATCATCCTCTGCTTTCCGTTTCCTAGATGTTGATGTCCCTGGTTCTCCGCACGATGTTTCTCCAGAGTAACTTTCTGAAATTATAGTTTTTGTTGTTATTTCTATTTTTATTTTATTTTTTATTGCAGTAAACCTTCCTCTTTTTTTTTTTCCTTTTTTTTTCACATATACATTCTATCTGTAGTTTCTTATTAAAATAAATCACACGTTACTTTTTACTCTACTGCTAGTAACAAAAGGATAAGTACTCCTGTGTTATTCGAGTTATCGACAGAAAATTAGGTTATGCATATTCGATTATTTCTTTATCCATCTGAAGACATTGTTTGTACCAGTAAGTCTATTTTACACATGTACACTAGTGTGAAATTTATAAATTTATTAAAATGCTATAAAGAAGATTCCCACTGAGCTATTGCGAGTTAGTTCTAGTTCAGAAATATGATTTACAGTGAAACTAGAAAATCGGGGAGCGTCGTGGGTACGACCTCCATTTCCATATTTCTTATGTTTTATGCATCTTCAGCATCACTTAATGAAGAATAAATACATAAAATAAAAACTAATTTAACTTGTCTCATAATATTTTATTATCATTTAGTGGATTTTTAGAAATGCATTTGTAGTTTAGTAATATTAATAGCCATCCTTAATAAAAATGTATTATTAGTTATATATTACTGTCATTGTCATTACTGTAATTTTATTATTACTTTATTTTTCATTTATTTATAAATTTATTATTAATTTATTATTGTCATTATTGTATTATTTATTAAACTTTTTTAAAAATAAAACATCCAATTTTTATTCAAATAGATATAAACTGATAATTTACACAATTATTATTACTTTTGAATTTAAATTAATATCGCTTGATTTGCTTGAGATGAAATTAGTAATAAATACAATTTAATATAAGTTTCTAAATAACTGATATACATTAGATGTTATATATTAACAAATATACATTATAAACTATTTAGAAATTAATATAAATATGTTTTTGTTTCTGTGTGTGTTTGTGTATATTAGTGTAAGTTTGTGCTTGTTTAGTCACAAACACAAATGCACATACACAAATGTGCACAGGCATGCACATGAACACACACACACACACACACAATAGTTTTAAATTTTTAGTTCTGAACATATTTAAATAGATTATTACTGTTATTATTTTTGAGTCTTCCATGAAATAAATATTTGATAACAACACTTGTTATTCCATTTAACACTTCCTTTAACTTGAAAAATTTAATATTTCATTCACAATTACTCCTTATCATTTCGTTGACTGGAATATATGTATATTCCTTTGGTTCCTTTTGAGTAATATTTAAGAATAAGTATAACTTTTCCAGCAACTATTATTTATATGTTGAGAATTGAGTTAAAATTCACAATATTCTTAGACCCAATTTTATACAATTATTGCCTTCACAAAGTATACAAATCATTTCATTTTAGTTTGTAATTTGTCCTGTTTTGTGTGAATGAATACCCCAATTATTATTTATTCATTTGTTAGTTTATTATTATTATTATTATTATTATTATTATTATTATTCATTTATGGTATTATAAGGAACTGACCATGGATAATAATTTTCATAACATAAGGGAAATAACTCTCTTTTGATAAAACTTTAGTTATATTGTTAAAACATATGAAATAAATAAAGAAAGCAAATACAATTTCCCACCCAAATAAAAAAAAAATCAATAATAATTAACACCCTGAAAACAATTTTATATCTCTTTTTTATTTACCAAGAAATAGTAACTATGAATTAAAAAATCAAATTCAACAGCAAAATTGTAACAAATATAAAAATTAATTAATTAAAAATAACAAAAATATTTTAAAAAGAAAATATAATTTAACTACAGCTGTTACTAATTTATGACCTGTTTTAAATTAGTACATCGAATAATTAATTGCTTTATTTAACAATAGCTAGTATTAAAATTGATCTAGACATCTATTTTGTATTAAAGTTTACTAAATAAATTGATTTAATGCTTTATCTTCTGAGTTTATATTCTATTTTGTGCAGACATAAATGCATGCACTCATATAACACAAGTAAAAGACACTAAAGAAACTAACACATATACAAACATTACAATACTCACACAACAGAAAATACACACACATTCACTTAGGCAAAATTGACACAAACAGACATACCAACATACATACACACACACATACACACACACAAATACAGGCACACATATCTGCAGAGACATACTGACATACATACTGACACATCCTCACACATACAGTGCAGAACATAAATTTAATACATAATAACTGATATCAAAAACACTTCTTATAATAACTGGCCTATGAAAACAACAAATATAAAGATAAAACTCTGAAAAAAAAAACACTAATAAAAATATGATTTCCTTTATACACTTTGGTCTGTGTATTTTATCAGCACATAAATATCAGTATGATTGTGAGTGAATTAACAGCATATTTTATGTTTGTTTTGTGTCTTTTACAAATAACAAAAATATTGTAAAAAGAAAATATAATTTATCACCTGTTTTAAATTAGTACATCGAATAATAATTTTTTTTTTTTTTAACAGGAGCTAGTATTAAAAACTGATCTAGCAATTATACTATTCCTGTGTATCAAAAAATGTGGAATAGAGCATTTAAAAAGTCATACGACTATTGCAACTACAACTACTTTTCCTACTGCACCTCTATTAAAACTACATAGCTGCTATTATTATTATTACTACTGCTGCTACTACTACTACAACTACAGTTATGATAACTCCTTTACCACACTACTACATTAGCTTTTATTGTCACTATCCTACAAGGTTAGCTATTATTATTATTATTATTATTAATACTGTTTCTACTACTACTGTTTCTAGTTGTTTTTTTTGATGCAGTAGTAGCTGTTATAATTACTACTGCTGATGCTGTTGCTACTATTACAGCTATGTCTGCCGATGTTTTTGGTGCTAATTACATCTCTGTCACAAATAATAACACAACTGTTTACTACTATAAAATATGAGAAGCTGTTAACAAGTGTTATTTTCCTCCTGTGTACGTGTATAATAACACAACTGCTTACTACTATAAAATACAACCAGCTATTAACAAGTGTTATTTTCCTCCTGTGTACGTGTATAGTAACACAACTGTTTACTACTATAAAATACGAGAAGCTATTAACAAGTGTTATTTTCCTCCTGTGTATGTGTATAGTAACACAACTGTTTACTACTATAAAATACGAGAAGCTATTAACAAGTGTTATTTTCCTCCTGTGTATGTGTATAGTAACACAACTGTTTACTACTATAAAATATGAGAAGCTATTAACAAGTGTTATTTTCCTCCTGTGTACGTGTATAGTAACACAACTGTTTACTACTATAAAATACAACAAGCTATTAACAAGTTATTTTCCTCCTGTGTATGTGTATAGTAACACAACTGTTTACTACTATAAAATACGAGAAGCTATTAACAAGTGTTATTTTCCTCCTGTGTATGTGTATAGTAACACAACTGTTTACTACTATAAAATACGAGAAGCTATTAACAAGTGTTATTTTCCTCCTGTGTATGTGTATAGTAACACAACTGTTTACTACTATAAAATACAACAAGCTATTAACAAGTGTTATTTTCCTCCTGTGTATGTGTATAGTAACACAACTGTTTACTACTATAAAATACAACAAGCTATTAACAAGTGTTATTTTCCTCCTGTGTATGTGTATAGTAACACAACTGTTTACTACTATAAAATACAACAAGCTATTAACAAGTGTTATTTTCCTCCTGTGTATGTGTATAATAACACAACTGTTTACTACTATAAAATATGAGAAGCTATAAACAAGTGTTATTTTCCTCCTGTGTACGTGTATAGTAACAAAAATAAACATAATAAATCTCAAACAAAATAAATATGCAAGCTTCTGTTTTATTATTTTGAATTAAAAAATTATTTTCTACTCCAGCTCTTTAACTCAGACACGTGTCCCTTTGTGGTATAAACAAAGACTAAAGGCAATGTCAGATTCAATCTTAAATTTAATCTTAAATTATCACTATTGCTGATATACACACACCATTATCAGAGTAGCAGTTACACTATTGTTGACACACACACTATTATCACAGTAGCCATTATCACTGTTACTGATACACACACATACACAGAACCACACACACACTTACTGTTATCAGAGTATCAGTTATCACTATTGGTGATACATACAAACAATTATCAGAGTAGCAATTATCAATATGGCTGATACACACACACACATACACACATACTGTTATCATTCAGGCAGTTATCAGTATTGCTGATACACGCACAATATTATCAGAGTAGCAGTTATGACAATATACACATACTCACACAAACACAAATACTATTATCACAGAAGCAATCATCACTATTGCTGATACACTCACAAACACACACATATACCATTATCACGGAAGCAATTATCACTATTGCTGATACGCTCACACACATGCACACACATGCACACACTTATACCATTATTAGTTGTTATCTGTATTGTTGATATACACACATACTATTGTCAGACTAGCAATTGTGACTATTTCTGATACACACACACACACAGTTATCTGAGTAGGAATTGTCACTATTGCTAATACACACACACACACACACATGTACACTATTACCAGAGTAGGAATTATCACTATTGCTGATACACTCACACATACACACACTTAAACTATTATTAGTAGTTATCTGTATTGCTGATATACACACATACTATTGTCAGAGTAGCAAATATCATTATTGCTTATACACTCACACACACAGATTATTATCAGAGTAGCAGTTATCAGTATTGCTGATACACGCACACTATTATCAGAGAAGCAGTTATAACAATATACACATACATACTATTATAGAAGCAATCATCACTACTGCTAATAAACACACACACACTACTATCAGAGTAGTAGTTATCAGTATGGCTGATACACACACAAACACACACACATACTATTATCAGAGTAGCAGTTGTCACTATTGTAGAAATTGTCACTATTCCTGACACACACAATTATCACAGTAGAAAAGATCACTAGTGTTGATACACTGACACACAAACTATTATCACAGAAGCAATTGTGACACACATACATACTATTATCTCAGTTGCAATTTTAACTATTGCTGATTTATACACACACACACATACTATTATCAGCAGTAATTATCACTAGTGCTGAAAAACACACAATTATCAGAATAGTAAGTATCACTATTGCTGATACAGACACTATTATGACTATTACAGATACACTCACACTATTATCAGAATAGCAGTTATCACTATTTCTGATACAATCACATACACAGAAAAACATAGACACAATTACTATTATCAGAGTAGCAGATATTAATATTGTTGATAAAAACACACAACACACATTATCAAAGTAGCAGTTATCACTATTGCCGATACTCTCACACACATACCATTATCTGAGAAGCAATTATCACAAACATACACAAAGACACACACACACAATATATCAGAGTAGCAGTTATCACTAGTGCTGATAAACACACATACACACAAACACACATACCATTATCAGAATAGTAGTTAACACAATTGCTAATATACTCACACACACAGTATTATCAGAGTAGCAATTATCATTTTTACTGATACACTCACAAACACACACACATACTATTATCAGAGTAGAAATAATCACTATTGCTGATACAGTTACACACAAACATACTATTATCAGAGTAGCAATTGTCACTGTTACTGATGTACACACATACACAGAACCACACAGACACACTATTATCAGAGTAGCAGTTATCACTATTATGATACACACACTGTTATGAGAGTAGAAATAAACATGCACACAGACACACTATTATCAGAGTAGCAATTATCACTGTTACTGATACACACACGCATACTACTATCACTAGTGCTGATATACACACACTTTTATCACAGAAGAAATGATCACTATTTCTGATATACACATATATTATCAGAGTAGCAATTATCACTATTGGTGATACACCCACACATACTATCTCTGTCAATCATCTTTCCATTTCTTCAAATGGTAGCTCTCAAGTTAACTTCCAATATTCTTTATTAAAACAACTTTAAGCTGGAACCTGCTTGTTGTCTATTTGTAAATATCACTGCTCCACATCTTTTCATTTTTTCTGCACTAATCTGTAATGTAGAACTGCACAGAGCTTTTGCACTGTCATTAGTCGTTATAGTGGAAGTTGTTTTACTGCCTTCCTGATAAAACCAAGAATCATCCACTGTTAACTATTGGAGAACAATCAATCAACACTGACATATATTGTCAACAACTTCTCTGTCTGGAAACTTGGTCTATATCAGCAGATATCTCAACTGTTTGAAGCAACTTGTATAGTCTTCTCCATATTCTTGTAACTTAAGCTGATTCCAGAATAATGTCTTTCCTGTAGATACAATAATACAATTTAATAGAATAATAAGTATTTTTCCATCTGCATCTTGTCTAGAAAGAGCAAGTTCAGGAAAGAAGGATAGCATTACAACTAATTACTCTATATACTTGATAAGCACAACTAACACTAATTATAAATTATTTTATGGCAGTTAAAAAGAAATAAAATACATAAAAGTAAAATTTAAAAAATTGAATAAAAATGATAAAGGTGGAAAGACAAAACAAAATATGTCACTGATCAATGAAAACATTATAGTACATATACTATATCCTTTTATAATTCTTTTCAGGGCTTCTTTTTTTTTGTTTTTGATTTTTAAAAGAAAAACAAAATGTTGATATTTTCTAGCTATCCATTATTATTTATAATAAAATAAACTCAATAAAGTATAATTCACCATTTACACAATGAAAAAAACATAATTCACTAAGTTTTCTATTCTGGAAGCTCAAAGGACCATAAAGTTCTTTGTAACATTTTCCTTAGCAACCATTACTGTATGTTCATGAAATTTGGCCTGCTTATCAAATTTAGTTCACTAAAGAATTCTGCAATATCTGTTTGAAGGCAATATCTATTTTACTTTTTGCACAATATTTTATATAAAATAAGTAAAAATGCACCTTTTTAGTGCATCAACAAACAAAAGGACAAACAACTAAAAGGGACCAATTAGATCACTGTTACTAATTATAGAAATTTTCTTAGCCAGTTAAAGAGTGGAGCCACACCAAGCTCTGAACTGATCACACCATGCTGCACCCACTGATAGCAATTAAACACATTCCTTGCATTTCAATTTCTTTTAAAAAATTGTTATAATTAAATTTCTCTGATAAAACCTTGAATAACAAAGATATGCTACTTCCTTTATAATAAACAAAAAACAAACTATTTTCTTTTAAGGATAACATGGTTATGTGTGGATCATGAGAATGGGTTACCAATTTAAAAAGAGAATGTTTTCTAATATTTAATTACTGTACATGTTTTCATACAATACACTGAAATAGACTGACACACTTTGATAGTGTTACATTCTCATAATATTAATTCTCACCCCAAGACATAATAATAACAATTAAAAAGTAATACAACCGTTATTTACATACAGTATATAGAATTGTCACAGTTGTGACATGTGAACATCCAACAGTGTAATTTGAAAATAATATTTTTACCAACAGTTTCAAGTCAGTGTTAATGTATCTGCAATAAAATAAAACATTCTATGGGCAGACGAGATCCCGCATGTTTTGTCTAACAAAACAAAATTTGGTTGATTACCTTTGTTGTTCTGGATTCAACAACTTGACACAAATTGGCAAGTAATCCACGTCTGAAAGTTTGAACTTCCACTTTAATAAACCAAAACACCAGTCTGGTGTGAACTTGTTATGGCCAGAAGGCATAAAATTAAGTGTTATTTCTGTATGGAGTCCAATCATAACCCTCCATGCTGCATACCACAACATAAATTGATTCTTATTTTGTCACAATGTAAGTTTACTTTCATTTCTCCCAGGCCAAACTTCTGCAGAAAATGGTGTAGTAAAGAAATAAACATATTAGAACCCTTGCTACTACTCAGACTTTCATCAATCAAATAATTAATCTGTTGAGGATTGGCCTCACAACAAATTCCAAAAATCTCACATTTTCTAGGTACAAGGAAATAAACTGGTCCAGGCTGGAGTGGATACTTGGTATGTGACTTGTTGGGCGAAGTTGAAAGAATAATGAATTGTACCAGGCAAAGAGTTAGGTTGGTGAGGGCCAACATTGGTAACATAAGCTTCAGTGGCAGTGACTTTGGACTCTGCCACCATGTTATTATAAAAACTTCCTTTCAGATTCCACAATACACAGATGTTCAAGTTGTTCACCAAGAATTTGCTTTTTCTCATCTTCTGGAAGATTATCAGTTCAGTGAATCATCTCCTTGTTTTGTTTGCACTGCCAGCACAACTCTGTCCTAGGGCAACCAACAACTATGAAGGGAACATGCAGCTTCGATAGATTAATAAAGGAGGATTTCCCTATGGCAAGATGACCCAAAAAAGAAAAGAGACCTAAAAATAAATAAGTATTAAAACAATTACTGCAAATTGTTATAATTATTTCAAGTAACAATTTCTAAATAATTTAATTACTAATCTTTCATATCAACAGAAACAATATCAATAACTTTAAAACTTAAAAAACTAAGTAAGAATATAAATGTATGCATGGTTATTTGAATTAGTGTACTGTTTGAAGCACCTTTCCTATAAAGTATAATTTAATGTTTGTTTTAATTTATCTCCAGATACAGAAGTGAAGTAAAGGTTGGGGTGTTTAATCTTTGCTTTACCACAAACATGTATACATATTAAATTATGTACGTATATCGACATGTATATTCATCTATATATAAATCAAAATATCTAAACATCCTTAAACAGGTATATATAAAAACCCCAAATATACCAAGCTATTCATTCTAATAACTATTAAATAGTATTAAAAATAAAACAAATTCATTAAAACATGACATAGTGGCAGGATGGTCATTTTTGCATAATAAAAAGAATGTTCTAAGGACCAAGGAGAGGAACAAATATTAATGAACAGTTAGAAAGAAAAAGGAGCTTTATCAATAGTTATAATTTATTTGGTTGTGCACGTGATCTTGGAGAATCTTTTGTGTGAAGTCACAATCAACTTACCTTGTGCATTAGCAAGTTGTCAGTAATGACTCAAAGTGAAGCCTTCATCTCAGATGTGTGGAGTATGTTGACCTCACTTCTCTTGAATCCTGGTACTCGGCCAGGTAAGCTGAGTGCATGGTCCTCCACAAAATGCTGCAGAAACTGGACAACCCTCTCTGTATCATCAGAACTAGTACACTGAATTAAATTTTCTCCCACCACATTTTTTCTGTCTTGGAGTTACTCCATGCTGACATAGTGCTTCAGCAATGCTGTTAGTTTATTCTGAGTAATGCTGTAATAAAGAGATTAAAAAATAATTTTTGTGATTGTTATTTGTAGCAACACTTGTATATAATCATTGGTATACTAATCAAATACCTTTGGTATATTAAATATATAAATACAATATGGGGAAATAAATTTAGAACCCACCCTCCTTAATACAAAAAATACAATATATATACTGATCTGGATGACTGAAAAAAATGTAAAATAACAACTTAAAAGAATACTTCGATTTTACCATTCAGTTCTTAAATAATCATGTATTCTAAACAGTAATATTTAACCATTTAGTATCAACTCCAGCAGAAAAAAACTACTCCTTTACTGAAATTAACATTGAAATTAAATATACATTTAGTAAAATTAGCATTACAGACTTATTGGATTTAGCATAATACACTAACATGCACAGATGTTAAAAATTAACTATTTTCACCATCTGTGCATTAGGCTAATGTCAGTGTCTATGTATTAACACCTAATACACTGAAAGATAACATTACACATACAGAAACGTAACTGAGATTAACTCCTTCTAACTGAAATGAAATACATGCTTACTGAAAATTCTTTAGATGCTCAATTTTTAAATGATAAATAAATGTACCTGTGTGCGCACACACACACAGACAGGCACACTCACACAGAAACATATATGCTCATTCTGAAATTAATAATCACTAATACTGAAATGGTAAAGATATACACACACACACACACACATATACAAAACTTAACTTTATTTATATGTAAAAAAAGAATGAATTTCAGTGATGTAGCAATTACTGAAATAATATATTTTAAAATAAGAATTTTAGTTGTAAACTCACCCAGACTTCCAAGTCCTGCAGCTCTACAGTTAGCTAACAAAACTCCCATCTCACTCTCCAGCAGAACACACAACTCTTCATACGCCTCTGTCGCCTGATCAGAGTAGTTAATAGCCAACTGCAGTGCTGTGTTGTTAGACTCATACTTCCCCATCAACACCGTCAACCTCTCCAAGTAAGACTTGCTCTCATTCACTGAGGTGGCAATTTTTCTCTGAAGTCTTTCAAACTCAATTTCAAACTCTTTAACTTTAGTTTAAAATCAGTTAAATTCATATTAGAAGTCATGAAAAATATATCAATGACTTATTCTGTGTTATTGTTTAAGAATCTATTTATTTTAGTTAATTTGAAACAGAATTGCCCAAGGGCCAAAAAATAAGGTTAAAAATCAGAGTAATTCTGTGTTATTGTCAAAAATGTATTTATTTTGGCTATTTGATTTTGAATGATTGTAGTTGGGAAACATTTGTAAGTTTAAAAATCAGTTAAATTCATATTTAAAATTTGAAAAATAATGTTTCATTTTTCTGTCAGTTTTATTTTTTCTGAGGTAATATGAGTTGGAATTAACACCATAAAAAACCCATTAATAAATTAAAATATCATACTGGAAATTATGAAAAATATGTCTATTTTTTACTTCATATTTTTGCCAGTCAAATAACATTTATGAATTAAAACATCAGTTAAGTTTCTACTGTAAATTATGAAAATACACTGTCAGTATATTCCAATTTAACATTTAAAAGTGTTAAGCATTAGTTATAAATTTGTTAAAATATTATGCTAGTGTGTTTTATGTGGTTATGTAACATTAGCAAGTTGAAACATTTTGTAATTTTCCAGTGAAGTTACATTCCAGCACAGGAAACATCACTGTGCATATAAATGATGTTAAATGAGATTTACCCCAAGGGAGGTAATTTCAGCACCAAGAATCTGTCTGTCTCCAGCACACAGTTTTAGTTTCTTCAGTTCTGCAATTTTAGCTACAGGAAACTGATCACTGCCTGCAGTGGTCCTGTGAATTAATAAATAAATAAATAAATAGAATATTACATAAATACTTAAATAATAAACACACTATCAAATATTTTTAATAGGCAAATAAGCAGCAAATGGAAAGAAATGGATGTATAAAGAAAAAATAATATATATGTATATATTATAGTTTTGTATTTTCTCAACATTCCATATACAAAAAAATAACACAAAATACACACTGTCTATCTCCACTGATTCCCTTATAGTCACATTCAATAAAGATGAGAACCAAAATAAGAAATATTAATGTATACCTCTCTCCGGTGTTAGGAGTTACTTTAGTTACATGGAACGTAAATGAATGACAATAAGACAAATATTTATTTACACCTCTCTCCTGTATTAGGATTCACTTGTGACTTTGTTGGTGTTGATGTTTGACTGTTCATGGGACTAGAAGACACATCTGTCAGAGATAACTTATCCTGTAACTCTTATCCTGTAACTGTAATAAAAATGTAATAATTTTCCTCATACTTTCAATTTTAACAAAATGTAACAGTTTATTCTGTGTCAACTGTAAGTTTAAACTGTAACAAAATGTAACAATTTATCCTCTAGCTTTTTCAACTGGAACAAAATAAAACAATTTATCCTGTAACTCTTTCACAGTAACAAAAATGTAACAATTTATTCTGTAACTCTTTCAACTATAACAAAAATGTAACAATTTATTCTGTAACTCTTTCAGCAGTAAACAAAAATGTAACAATTTATCCTTTAACTATTTTTGCTATAAACTTTTAAAATCGTGTATTTACTAACAACGTTACAGTGCTTTTTTGATGAATGTAACAATTTCATGCAGTTACTAACAATTTAACTGTTGCTCTTTCATAGAAAGACTTAATGCAGAAATTATTAACACAAGCCATACTATATAACTGAAGGAAAAAGCAGTCTCTATAATTAAGTTTTGTGTTTCAATTCTACCTATAAATAAAAATGTAAATATAATTATTTTAATATTTATGCGGAGTTACCTTTCTTTTCAACTTCTCCCTGTCATCATTGATATATTCAATATGGCTAGATAGCTGTGTAAGTTCTATTTCCTGTCTGCCTATCTGTTCTTGTAGAGCTGACATTCATCGTTGTCTTTTTCTACGTTTTCTCTGATACGTTGAATGTCGATGGAGAGGAAAGTCTTTTCTTTCTGAAATGGCTGACTCCATTATCTATTTCTAAAACATCCAAACAAAAAAAAAGTTATAATTATTCTCAGTTTTAATGTTGTGTATACATTATTTAGTGTTTAAAGGAAAAAAAAAACCACATGAACACATTTTAATTATATTTGTAAATTTAATTCTATTTTTCTCTTCTGATCAAATTAACTGATTGAAAAGATATCTCATTTTAACTATCCATTTATTTGGAACTTTTCTTTTTAATTCATTTATTCCTCCTGACAGTAAGAAAATGAGAAAAATATATAATTTTAATTATATATTGTTACTCTTTTTTTTATGCCTTCTAGCAGTAAGTAAACAAGAAAAAAAATTATTATAATATAATATTTCAAAAAATTCAACAAATTATAATTTGTTGCTATTTATACAATAAATTAAAATTAAAATTAATAAACTTTTAAAACAATTGGACATCTATCTAAAACAGCCAAAACTGTAAGGTCAAAAAATAAATATAAAAGTAAATGATAACTGGTCTCGCTGACTGGGAGCCATTTGCATTATTCTCGTTGATACTTCCTCCATCATTGCTTTTGTCCGATCATCTTCTTCTCTACACAGAAATGAAAAGAAAAAAAACAACAAAAAAACGATCAAATGTCTTTACACTTTCTGGAATTTGACATTTTCGACAAATTCCTAGCAATTATTTCTTAGTCTTTCATTAAACACAGTGAAGAACAGCAAGCTAATGGTGTTGTTTTACATCTGAAGAATGACTGACTTGACTCATACAATGAAAGAAAACAATGGTTAAATAAATGTCTTCACATATTTCTGGAATTTCAGGTTCTCAGGAATCTTTTCTTGTCCATTAAAAACAGTGAAAGACCAGCAAAGAAATGGTATTATTTTACAATACATAATGACAAGCCAAAACTATGTTTCATTATGTGTCCAGATATATTATATTATTGTTTTTATCATTCATTAAAAGCAGGAAAGAACAGCAAACTCACACTATATATTATTTAATAAAGATCACTGACCTGATGACATTAATCTGGTGTCTGTTTTCTTCATCAGCTCTGCAATGACGTGTGAAGTTCAGTGACGCGTTCCTCGTAGCGTGCCGCTGTCTGGTCAACTCTGTCATCGAAGTCTTTCTGACTGTGAATCTTCTCAGTCTTAGTGACAACAAACAATCAGATTTCAGTAACAAACACGTAAAATAATAATTAAAAATACAGGATAAGAACATTATTTATTAATGCAAATATAAAATCAAAATAAACTAACAATAATAATAAAAGAAAAATATTTATTAACGGTACATACATCCTTTTATAAAATTAAATTAAAAATATAATAATAATAGCATATAAGAATGGTATATGCTATTATAAAATAATAAAATCTCAAAATATTTATAATCACTAAAGTTTTGAATGGTTTTTGGATATAACTGTGTATTAGTAAATTTAAAACATACAGACTAAATTCTCTTAGTATTCAAAATCACAAGACATTTTTTTATGAATTTGAATGTGTATATATTGTATTTATTGAACCTATGTATTCTTTGTTTTAGTGTCTGCTTAAGAAAACATCATCAATAAATAATCAAATAAATACATAAATAACCAAATAAGGCAGAAAGTAAATATATAATAATTAAAACTTTTTAAATTTAAATTTGGTCATCAGATTAACGTAAGTATTTTTCTAAAGCCTTTCCAGAAAGATAGCCTGAGTAGCTTTAAGTCATCACCAAGAGTTATTGCCAAACATTATTTTCTAGTCAGGCTATATTCTTATTACTGTTACAAGAATAACAACATTAATTTCAGGCTAATGCTAAGATAAAAAAAATAATAATATAAAAAAAAAAGGTCTTACCTGACATTTAGTCTGTTATTTTTCTAAATGATCTCTTTCGGCTATTACTTGTGCTATCCTGTTGTTCAGCTCGATTATCTCCCATTTAAGAGAGGTCAAGGCCGCCTGGTCAATCTGTTTTATCATTCCTAAAGCTAATTAATGAAAAAAAATATTGATAATAATAATAATAATAATAATAATAATAACAAATAGTGATAATAAACTAAATACTGTTTGCCAAATGCCAGAAATGAATTACAGATTTACCACAGATTATGAAGGAAACATTTCCTTGAGGTCAATTTTGGTGTTACCGAACAAATGACCACTTGGAAGGATGGCGCCATGAACTCAATCAAATCGCTCAGAAGAGTCATTCGACCACATCGAGAACTTTTGTATTTCAACTGCGAGGATCAACGGAAATATTTTAAAAAATAAACCACCTTCGTTTGCTTTCCTTCTTCATTTTTTCATCATTTCTTTCTTTATTTATTTATTTATTTATTTTCTATTTTGTTTCTTTATTTTTTTACTTATTCTGTGTTTTGTTGTTCTCTCATGTATATACTTCTCTTTGAATATTTAATTTCTTGTATATTTTGTAACAATTTTAGTCTCCATTATTGTCATTATTGTACGTTTTGCATTGAAAATGAATCGTGGAACTGAATTATGGAAACAATTGATGTATTACTGAAATTTGAATAAAAATGTTATGCTATTTTTATATTGAATAGTTTGTTGTATTAACATATACAAATTAACATAAGAGAGATAGACAAACAGACGTACGAAGTAAGGACAGATTAAAACTTAGTTGTACAGAAGTAGTTTGTTGCTACCTTCCGACTGAACACACTGTCAACCAGGTGCAAGGGAATTTAATCAGAAAGGTCCCGCGATCTAGAATTCATTTTAGCACCATTTATACAAGTTTTTCTACGTCCCAAAGATACAGTGACAGATATATTAACAACAAATTCCACAACGTACAATTCGTTTTAGGACTATTTATATAAGTTTTTCTACGTCCAGGGCTATACAATAGCAAACATATGCAGGACAGACAGTCGGTGTGTGGGTGGATAGGATAAAAACGGGTGAGTTTAGGGTCCCGGACAGAAAAGGTGAGTTGAGATTCCATTTATCACATATGGATAATTAGCGTACGTAAGCTTAGTGAGTACATCTCACGTAAGGGAGATAACTGTAATCGATACAATTTTCACTTTGCTTAGTGAGTACATCTCACATAAGGGACATAACTCTAATCTATGTTTGTGAACACATATCACTAAAGGGAGATAAGTCTAATCGATATAATTTTTAATTTGTTTACTGAGCACATAATCACTCAACTGTAATCAATATACCCTTTACTTCGCCGAGTAAACTCCTCCCACCTCTGGTGACACATCATGGGGTATGACCCATGTTATATACAGGGTGGCCCAGATGTAACCGAACCAGAATTGTTATGAAAAGTTACAGTTAAATGAAACAAATTTGATTTCATAGAGTTACAGCAAATGTTCAAAATGCAAACCATTATTTGTAATACAGTGATGACATCGTTCAATGGTTGATTCTGTTACTTTTTTGCACATTTTCGCGAAGCAGACTTGAAATCAGTGATCATCGATTGAGCTTTCGGGTTCGGTTACATCTTACAAGAAACATTAAAGTTCGAACTTGGTTCAGTATCTTCACAAGCTGTGTAGGGGGGTAGGGGCCATGCGTTTTTATTTCTTAAACTATTTTTTTATTATTATTGTTCTGCTGTTACAATCTTCTATATTGAATAAAAAATGTCTTAATAATATTTACCAGCGAATATATTCACAAATAGAGTTATTTCCCTTTAATATGAAAACGAATACTTTCTTGGATGACGTTTTCTCCCCTTTCTTATATTATAAAAGGATTTATCACATAACTCTGTATAGGAATCTGTTCGTTTTAATAATCAAGAGAAAAATGTAACAAAGGGGAGATAAATCTATATAGGAATATATTCGTTTTAACCTGACTAATCAAGGAGAAAAATGTAACAAAGGGGACATAACTCTTTATAGGAATATGTTCGTTTTAACCTGAATAATCAAGGAGAAAAATGTACGAAAGGGGGACATAACTCTATCCGAGAGGATATTCGTTTTCATGTTAAAGGGAGATAACTCTATATAGGAATATGTTCGTTTTAACCTGAATAATCAAGGAAGAAAAATCTAACAAAGGGGACATAACTCTATATAGGAATATGTTCGTTTTAACCTGAATAATGAAGAGAAAAATGTAACAAGGGGGAGATAACTCTATCACAGAGGTTATTCGTGTTCATGTTAAAGGGAGATAACTCTATATAGGAATATGTTCGTTTTAACCTGAATAATCAAGGAGGAAAATGTAACAAAGGGGACATAACTCTATATAGGAATATGTTCGTTTTAACCTGAATAATCAAGAGAAAAATGTAACGAAGGGGATATAACTCTATATAGGAATATGTTCGTTTTAACCTGAATAATCAAGACAAAATGTAACGTAGGGGAGATAACTCTATATAGGAATATGTTCGTTTTAACCTGAATAATCAAGAGAAAAATGTAACAAAGGGGAGATAACTCTATCAGAGAGGTTATTCGTTTTCATGTTAAAGGGAGATAAATCTATATAGGAATATGTTCGTTTTAACCTGAATAGTGAAGGAGGAAAATCTAGCAAAGGGGACATAACTCTATATAGGAATATGTTCGTTTTAACTTGAATAATCAAGAGAAAAATGTAACAAAGGGGAGATAACTCTATACATGAATATGTTGGTTTTAACCTGAATAATCAAGGAGAAAAATGTAACAAATGGGAGATACTTCCATCCAATAGGTTATTCGTTTTCATGTTAAAGGGGACATAACTCTATATAGGAATATGTTCGTTTTAACCTGAATAATCAAGAGAAAAATGTAACAAAGGGGAGATAACTCTATACATGAATATGTTCATTTTCATGTGAAAGGGAGATAAATCTATATAGGAATATGTTCGTTTTAACCTGAGTAATCAAGGAGAAAAATGTAACAAAGGGGAGATACCTCTATTAGAGAGGTTATTTTTTTTTTCATGTTAAATGGGAGATAAATCTATATAGAAATATGTTCATTTTAACCTGAATAATCAAGGAGAAAAATGTAACAACGGGGACATAACTCTATCCGAGAGGTTATTCTTTTTCATGTTAAAGGGAGAGAATATCAATATATTCGCTTGTGATTAATGTTCAGGTATATTTTCAACCAATGGAATCCAATAATTTAATTAGTGGACACTGTTTAATCATTTAGTAAGCATTTTTAATGAATGAATTTTTTTACATTAAAATTATAGATCAGATGGAAATATTTATAGGATATTCTTTATCTGTTATATTAATATATCAAAGGTAAATAACATCTTTTTTATATTAATAATAATAATTCTATGTTGAAAATATCTAATTTGTTGAAAACTAAAATTTACAAAAAGAAAATTTATATTTTGATATAACTCTGAACTTGAAATATGATAAGGATAATGAGAACTTAAAAACAAGAATTGTGTTCTACATTATACTTTTGTCCGATGGTAAAAGGAGAAACAAATAAATATAATAAACAATAAAATATTTCTTAATAATAGTTACCAGCGAATATATTCACAAATAGAGTTATTTTCCTTTAATATGAAAACGAATACTTTCTCGGATGGAGTTATCTCCCCTTTCTTACATTAAAAAAGGGTTTATCAGAATTACTTGATATGAAATCAGTTTGTGGAAATATGTGAATAGAAGATTCATCAAAGTTTGTGAAAATATTTAATGTAATAAAAAATGTATTATTGATTCATTATGTCACTATTTGTTATTTTTCGTTTAAAATTATTATCAAAATTATCAAACAATTATTAATTTAATATATATTCTTAAAATTTAATTTCATATCATTTCTTTAGCACTTAACTAAATGAATTAAATGAAACAGAAATCTAAATTACAAAATACATCATTATTTTTATTTCCTTTTTCAAAATTTGTTTTGTTGTTGTTAATGTTGTTAACCATTATCATCGTTATATTCATTCCTATTAATGGACAACAGAGTTATTTCCCTTAGACTACTTTGTCTATGAAATTGACTAATTATTATTATTAGTAGTAGTAGTAGTAGTAGTAGTATCTCTGTTTGTGCATTCTTAGTTTATTTCATATATTTAAAATGTTTCTTTACTAAAAACTTAATATTTATTCATTCATACTACTGAGAATAAAAATAAGAATTTAAATTTATTACAACATTCCGTTTTGATGCGTGAAAAATTGTATATATTATTTATTATAATTAGAGAAAGAGAGATTTGGGTTTCACTGTAAAAATGTAGCATAAAAATTTCAATTACATATAAATACTGTTTTTCTGCCATTTCATACTGACACATTTAAATTTCATAGATATAATGATTTCTAGAGCGCGGAATGTAACATCAATTCAGGTGTTTAAAAGTGTAATTGTGTGTGTGTGTGTGTGTGTGTGTGTGTGTGTGTGTGTGTGTGTGTGTGTGATCTTTCTTTCATTTTTGTTTGTTTTTATTTTTGTTGTTGATATTATTGCTAACACTGTTATTTATTTTACTGTGGTACATAATTATTACTGTATTTATTATTGTTATTATTGCTAATATTGGTGTTATAGCTGTTGCTTTTGCTGTTGGTTAATTTTGCTTTTGGTTAATTTTGCTTTAGGCAGAATTGATAAGTTTGTGTGGAGAGAAGAAAGCGAGTTACAGAGAGAGTTAGAGAGAAAAAGACAGAGACAGAGAAAAACACATGGAGAGAGATACAGACAGACAGACAGACAGAAAGAGACAGAGACACAGTGTCAGAAAGACAGAGAGAAAAAGTGAGTCAGAGACACATAGACAGTCAGAGACAAAGAGAGAAAGACAGTGAGAGAGACAGTGAGATAAAGAGAGACAGATAGGGACTGAGACAGAGGGAGAAAGAGACAGAGAGAAAAAGAGACAGGGACATAGGGAGACAGAGAGAGATAGAGAGATAAAGAGATATAGCAGAGAGAAAAAGAGAGATTCAGAACAGATAGAGACAGAGGGAGAAAGAGAGATTCAGAGAGAGACAGAGAGATATAGAGAGAGACCGAGAAAGAAAGACTGAGAGAGACAGAGTCAGAGAGTGGAAGAGAGAGACTGAGATAGACAGAGAGAGAAAGAGAGAAAAGAGAGAGACAGTGATAGAGGGAAAGAGACAGAGAGAGCAAGTCAGACAGAGAGAGATAGACACAGAGAGAAAGAAAGATAAGAGAAAGAGATAGAGAGTGAGAGAAGGCGAGAGACAGAGAGAAAGATACTAACCATTAAGAAAATACAAATCATTAACCAAATACTAACCTTTAACCAAATACTAACCATTACTAACATCCCCTTTGTGTACTAAACCTCACCGTGGTGTATGTGTGGCAACATTTCCAAAGGGAATGGCTAATTAGTACATTAATATAATAACATTATTTTGGTTAGATAGATAGACAGATAGATAGATTATGATAGATAAATAGAAATACCTACAAACAGATGGATACATAGGGTATTGCTACTTTTTCTAATTTTGAATACAGTGTCATTACTTTGAAAGCTCTTTCTATATACAGATAGACAGACAGGCCAACAGAGCATAGACAGAAGTGTATGTACTTAAGAATAAGTTATGACATATTAAATATCTCGCTCTGGCTTTCTTTCTCTCTCACTCTCCAAATTACTCATCATTACTTACCTGCATGTTTCTATCTATCTATCTGTCTATCTATATATTTGTTTTATTTCATCATCAATTTCTCTGGCTATTTGTCTATCTATGTATCTGTCTGTTTGTTGATCAACCTGTGGTATAGCTTAATCTTATTACCTGTCTAGCTAACCATTCATTCGTCACTATATCCTCTGTCTGTCTGTTTATAACTATAACTATATCTATATCTGTATCTATCTATCTATCTATCTATCTATATATATGGAAAAATAATTATTATTTCTATTACATTTTATTATTGTATCTACAGGAAAGACAAGATTCTGGAATCAGCTTCAGTTACAAGAATAGGGAGAAAAATTTAAACAGATGAGGTGTCTACTGATATGCAACAATTATTATTCACAAAAGATGGATTTTTCTTTCCAAAGCAGTTTCCTAACCTATCAATCTATTTTTCAAGCGATCAATACGTCTAACTATCTCTACATCAAGCTATCTTACCCTCTTGGTTACAAATAGCACAGTCTATTTTGCACACACACACACACACACACACACACACACATTTACGTATACACTCTCTCTATTTATATCATATTTAATTATTTAAATACATTCTTTTTATCTATTTATCTATCTATAAATATATTTATTTATCTATCTATTTATCCCATATACATAAGCAACAGACTCGGTCTTTCTTACAGGATGCAGTATATACTCATGCCTCCTTGCATCTATCTAGCTTTCTTCTGTCTATCAATTTACCTCTCTATCCACCCTTTTTCACACACACACACACACACATACTAATCATCTTTAAACACACAAATAAATTATCATTACTATACACGTTATGTATGTGTGTGTATACATCTATATATATATATATACATATAGATACACATACCCATTTCTTAACACACGTCTATCTATATGTCTGTCAGTCTGTCTACAAATCAATCTACCAAACTAGTAACATATCTACATATCAGTTTATCTCTCTAGCTTATACGTCTAATTTTCAATAACCATCTATCACTATTTTGCTGAATGTCTATGTAATCTATCTGTATTTATATCTTTTATCTATATAATCTATATAATCTATATCTATTATCTATATAATCTATTTGTATAATCTATCTGTATTTATTTCTATATATGTATCTATATATATATATATTATATATATATATATATATATATATATATATATATATAAAATCTATTTGTATTTATTTCTATAAATCTATATATAATCTATCTGTATTTAACTCTGGATATCTACCTCGATCCAAACACAGATCCAATCCTCTCTGTCTTCTGTCTGTCTCTGTGTGTGTTTATGTACATATACATGATCATATCCACTTTACCATCATATATGCTTACACCTATCTATTTATCCATCCATCGAACTCTAAGGAAGTGCCTGCCTATATATATTATTTCTCTATCCATTAATAACCATCCATGAATCACCTATTCATCTTCCTGACTATCTCCCTAAATAATTATAACTACTTTTTATATCTATCTTTCTGTGTTACTGTCCATTTATAACTCTCATTCACAATTCCCATATTTAGCCATTCTTATCAATCACACACACACACACACACACACACACACACACACACACACACGCACGCACTTTCTGTGTCCACCTATCTATATATATCTCTATATGTATATCTATGTACACAATTTCTCATTCTATCTACATAATCAACCTACCTAACAGTTTATATATCAATAACATCTATCAGTCATTTAAACATCTTCTTGTCTACATACCTTCAAACCTCCTTATAGTTCTGTATGTTTGCACACATATTTACTCAATATATTCACTCTTCAAAAAAGACAAGTGACTTTTCCTTCTATATACTATTCCCTGCTCCAGCTTACATACCTACACCTGTAGCTATATATATATATATATATATATATATATATATATATATATATATATATATATATTCAGTCTTCCACATTACCATCATACCTGCCTACACCTATCTGTCTGTCTGCTACATACTATTTACATATATCTACATATCAACCTACTGAACTACTGACCTACCTACCTATCTGTCCCACTCTGTGTCAGCTGTCTGTTAGATAACTATCTACATATATCTGCATATCAACCTACTGAACTACTGACCTACATACCTATTTGTTTATTATCCACATTACAACAGATCAATAACCATCCAACAATCATATATCTAATTCCCTGTCAAACTACCTACATACATAATAACTATGTCTAGATAGCTACATTACAACCTATGTATTTTACTGTATGTCTACACTCTCAGCCTGGCACACAAACACACATGACAGAAAGAAGAAAACACAGAATAGATAGATAGGCACTGACGTGTTTAACTATCTGCCTAAATTCATCTACATCTATCAATTTACTTGTTAACTTCTACTGATCTAACTGTCTATCAGTCTATCAATAATATCTCCCTCTTTTCTTTCTATGTATCTCTTTACCAGTTATCAGTAGATACCTCATCTGTTTAAAATCTTCTCACTATTCTTGTAACTGAAGCTGATTCCAGAATCTTGTCTTTCCTGTAGATACAATAATAAAATTTAATAGAATAATAAGTATTTTTCGATTGTGTTTAATTGTCTGTAATGTTAGAAAGAAATTATTATAAATAAACATCATCTGTCTCTTATTGTAATAGATTTTAATAATAAATCACAAATAATTTCAAGAAAAAATATATATCTATGAAAAAGTATCACTACAAATTTTACATTCTGTTCAATTTAAAAAGAAAAATTGTCTTTTATAACTAAATTCATAAACATATTTGAAAATATTTCTTTATGAAAGATTTTCTAATACTAAACAAGAAGAATGCACTGATTAAATCGAAATATTTTAAAGGTAAGCAATACAAACATAACATGAAAATGTAATAATAATAATACAAAAACCACTAATATTTCTCAAAGCTGAAATCCATAAAATTGTGAATTCTCCTCTGAATCTTCAGCACTGACCTGCCTTGTACTGTAAGGGAGAGAGTGAGATCTGAAAAACTCTGTCGTTGACCAAGTTTTTAAAAGAAATACAAAATCTGACATGGACTTGACAGTTTCCACCTGTAAATTGAAAATAATTCATTGTCACCAGCCTATAAAAATAACTAATTGATAAGTTCTGTCATTTATTAGTTTACTAATAGATACCAAAGCTTTTCAGTTCTAATAACAAACTGTTAATATCATTCTGCACTAGGTATGTGAATTCAGTCATTTTGATTACTTTACTTTTTTCAAACACTTAGAACTGATCCTATACACCTAATTTTAGATCTGATTAAAAATATAAGTTAATAATCTGGCAATAAATTTATCCAGAATAATAATCTTTTAATCCCAAAAGAGAATTCCAATTAATTACAAATATTTAACATTTTAAAATGCGATGATATAATTAATTCAAACCACAAAAAAGTCCTTTACACCTTCAGATCTTTTTGAAATATTTAAGAAAAAAAAATGTATACCAGTAAATGACAGCTGAATAAATTCATAAAAAATAAACATTATCTGTGAATATCATTCAGTTCATCAGCTAGTTTATGTATATTATTCTAACACAAAACTGCAGTGATTAAAATGCTGAAGTGTTATCTTGATCTGAACTGAACTTTTATCACCTACAAATCTATGTTTAATAAAGTTAACAGATTTGAATCCTGAACGAGGAAGTGATCCAGCTGATTAAACAAAATAATAATTGAACAAAATAATGCAGACACTGCAACAGTAACACTGAAACTAATCAACTCTGTGTCATCTGATATATAAAGTTTTGACTGGTAGGAATCAGAGTTGTAAGGATTTACATCTGCGTCTTCCTGATCAATGGCAGTTTATAACATAATTACCACCAACTTGATGGCTGTGCATTTGGAAGGTACATTTTTCAGGAATATTGAGGAATTTTTATAAAACAGAATCAAGAAATAAAGTACTGGTTTTGACAGGTTTTTGTTTTATTTTATTTTATTATTATTGTTGTTGTTGTTGTGGTGATGGTTGTTGATTTTGCTATTATTACTATTCATGTTGCTATTATATATTTTAAATAATTTATTTAAAATGCTATTTGAGCTGATAAAGAAAAATTAAAAAGCAAACAAAAAAAAACATATTAATATCCCTTCCCTGCAAACCACATAAGTATAAAATCCACCGATCTGTCTTGTATCTGATTACATGAAAGGTCTTCCAAGCTGGTCAAGAAAATCCTCTGAAATGCTGGATCCAAAGTTTGTGCTGGTGGTATGATAGCTATATTTAAACAACTATCTTGTTTCATGTATGAGTCATTGTTTCCTACTATTTGTTCAAGATTGGGCAATTTTGTGGATTTTGTACATTCCCCTTTTTTTTAGCCAGATTTATCTAAATAAACAAATATAGAAAGAAAAATTAATAAAATAAAAATAAATTAACAATAAATAAAAAATGAGCATCAAGTTTATCATTCTAAATCTTAACATAAATTATTTAAATGATTATTTTTTTTACCTATTTCAGGCTAGGAGTATTTGATTAATTTGCACAATAAAATCTTTGGGAAGAAAAATTTCAGTCATGGAAAATTATTATAAATTATACTTTAACAATGTTTTAATACTGACTGGATATAATGGTAACCTTCAAGAAGCAGCAAAAACATATAGAAGAAAAAAAAAAGTATTACTATAAAAGATATCAAGACCACTTACTTCAGAACAGTTCTCTGTTCTGTTGATTTCCTCTGACCGGCTAGTAACTGTATCAGATGAATTTGTCAGCTTCAGTTTTTTTTTCTCAAAATCACCTGCAAAACCAGAAATATTTATTTTCAGCTTGCACATGATTACTTATTTAGCAATTTTGGAAGTAAAGCTGGATTAGCCACAATTAACAAATTCAAAATGGTTTCCAGCTTACAGTTTGTTTTATCTGTATTCACTGAGTATATTTCTCTCTTTCATTTCCTCTTTCTTCTTGAACTTCTACAATGATCTAGCAGACTGTTTTGGCAGGCATCCCGGCTACTAATAATTATTTATGATGAGCCTAAAACTGTGACAGAAATATATCTCATGGAGAAAAACCAAAAACAAATTCATAAATAAAAATTAAGAAAGACATTTAATCCCAAATCTAAACTAATTACTTCTGCTAGTTAGACTCTTTAAAGGAATGAAGGTCAGATCTATATCTGATGGATGCTATTAATTTAAATGTTTATGATCTACATGCAGAGAAGTTTTGAATGCCAGCATTTTAAAAAATAAATATATAAAATAAAGTAAATATTAAAAATAAAATATTAATTAAATCTAAATAGATGAGAGAGATAACAAATATGTCTAAAATAAAGATGAATTTGAATAACATAATTAAAGCTATAGAAGAATTTTTCATTCAGAAACACATTAAACAAAATTATGAACTGATTTCACACATAACTGAATATCACTTTATACAAATATAATAAAATGCAGTACATCTTGGCTCAATTTTTGTGAGTTAAAAATGAAACTGTTTTGGTTACTCCTAGTACAAATATAAGCTAAAAAGAAATAAAACATTGCTAATGGAACTGTACTAAGTCACCTGCTGCTGAACTTCAAGCCTTTTGTCTTTGCCACGCACAGTGTTTTTCTTTCCCTGGTTTTAGCATATTCAAGTTTTTCAAATTTTTTTTCTCCTGATATTTGACTGTTGAGATTGGTGACTGGTGTAAGACTCTCCAACTTAAGAATTGAGTAAATAAATAAATAAATAAAATACTGTAAAAAAATATAAAATAAATAAAACACTGCTACTACAACGTTTACTGCAACACTATATGCTACTTTTATTAACATCATTACTGTAACTAAAATTTACTATTATTCCTTATTCAACAAGGGTAACTGTTATTGAAATAATACACCTATTACTAAAATTACGATCCATTAATAATAAAAGTAATTTGTGTGTTTTTTTTTACTCTCTTCACAATGTTACTACAAGTAGTATTATTATTACAAGTACTAATGATGTAACAACTACATTACTACAACACTGGCAATGACTAATACTACTACTATAACAACAACCTCTATAGATGTTCCTGTTCTGCCATATTCTTTGATGACATTTCTACCCTGTGGTGACTCACTGAATTAGCTCTTCTTGTGGACAGAGCAGTTTCTGAAAAACAACAGTAATTTATTTATTTACCTTTGTAGTTATATATGAATCTGGTATCTGTCAGATAGATAGATAGAAAGAATGATATATATATATAGAGAGAGAGAGAGAGCGAGAGAGCGAGAGAGAGAGATTTAGAATAATTCCAGTGGCAGCAAACTTTATCCTCAGTGCTGGACAGCACCTTCTACTGAAACAACTTCACTAGCAAACATCAGCACATCAATTAGAGCTGTATGTGTATTCTGAAAATAAAAATACAAATAAAATAATAAAAATAATAAACTGTTAAAAATAAATAACTAATGTTTCTGTATTGTTTAAATTTTACTGTTATCAGTTACTGGATTATTCAGACACAAAGGGATGTGGGATATTTTTGATATACTTTGTATAATCATTATAATGATAATGATAATAATGATAATAATTTAAATAATTAACAAAACAAATGATTATTATTATGCTAATTTACAATCAGTAAAGAGTTGTTACTATAAAACTTATTTTATTTGCTAAGAAATAAAAATAACATAAAAAACTTGCAACTTGGAATTGTGTTGTCTGAATCAGGTACAGGACTAGCTCAGTCCTTCGAACTGTCAATGTGGTGAGACATCACTCTCGTGAACGCTGCCTTCCTGAGCCTCATCTTGTTCTGCTGCAGCTACAGCCTTTGTTTTCTTCTCTCTGTTTTCTTTATCTTCTCATCCAGCTTCATTCTCAGAGAGGCAAGCTCAGATTTTACCTGCTGCTCAACTTTCTGGCTGTTATTTTTGCCATCGCAGTCGTCTGCCTAGTTTTGTGTTTCGCAGCGTAGCAGATGCAGTGTTTTTACCAGCATCAGCTTGATTTCACAAAAAAGCAGACTTCAATGGTGCTCTGCCCTTTTCTTCTTGTTCCTGTTGATACATGTAAACCATCGGTATATCATATTATAGTATTCCAGCAGCACTTGCACTCTACAGTATGATACTGATCAATGATTGTGTAGCTAGATGAAAAATTTATAAAATATTTCACTCACATCTGATTTTTTACAGAACCATTCTTTAAATTCATTTGGAACATTTTCTCCACATGACCTAGAAAACATAAAAAATAAAAAATATTAGTAATGAAAAATAAAATGGATAATAATAATAAAGATCACAAAAAATAATAATAATAAAAATAAAACATAATAATAATAATAAAAAGTAGTAATAATAATAAGAGAAGAAGAAGATGAAAAAGAAGGAATTCAACAAAAGAAAACAAAGTGTAAATAAATAAATTAAAATTGACCATTAAGAAAAGAAGAGAAACAAAGAACAGGATAACAAATTATTTGAGTGTTTATTTGTGTTTTAAATATTTTTTTTTATAAATAATTTTATTAATATTTTATAGCATCATCTACATATAAAATAACCTGGTCATGTATTTCTTAAATTTGTATTCATCTTTATTTGTTTTTAGTGTTAACATAGAGCTATACAGGTATTTAGCTTAAATAATATGAAAGCATTTAGGGACCCACCCATTATAAAGTTTAATATGTTTAATAATTATAGAGCAAGTCAGCAATTTAACCTAAATCTTTAAAAATAATAAATCATAAATAAACTGACTGAAAACAACCTGTCAAACAAAATTAGCATATTTTCTTTTAATAGTTTTATTAGTTTATTTCAACAACAACAACAAAACAAAAATAATAATAATAAAAAAAAAATAAAAAAAAAAAGATTAGAAAAATAAATAATAACAATAACAATAAAATAATAATAATAATAATTTTAAATTCTCTGTGACTTGTTGTGTGGTGTTCTTTTTGTGTGCTACATAAGTCAATTTATTTTAAAACAAATTTAATTACTGGCCACTCAAAATTTGCTGATACATCATGACGTTGTTTATGTTGTTCACATTAGTACAACCACTGGTGAATGTTATTATTAATCGAGTGTCGTTATTTGAAAAAATTATAAATAAATAAATAAATAAATATTGTTCTCAAATAATATGGCTGCCATCAGTTGTCTGTGACTTTTAAATTATAATTAAATAAAAAAAAAAATCCAAACATATTAACATTTATAATAATAAATAGTAATACCTGTCTCCTTCACAAAATGAAATACTTTAAACAACTGTTTTAATGCGATTACACCAATTCTGTAGAAAATTCTTCGAACATTAAATAAAAAAAAGTAAATCCTTAAAGTCCGACAATCATCCCGCATTTTTCTGCATATACAATCCCCCAAAAAAAAAAAAAAAAAAAAAAAAACAAAATTAAAATAATGTTCAAAACAAATAAAATAAAATAAAGGAACATCACAATCTTTATTAAAATATATTTATTTTATTTATTTATTTATTTTTTTTTTATCTTATTATTAGCCAATCGTTGACCGTAAACTTCAAATAAACGGTGTTTTTTTTTTTTTTCCCCTACTTTTTCTTTCTTCTTCTTATTTATATTAATAAAATAAAATAAAATAAAATAAACCAAATAAAATCACAAAACTTACAACTCACACTACAAGTTGCTTATTATTGTGCAGGAATTTACCAATGTTTGATATCCTATTCTAAAATGTATTATACCATTTCTATCAATATCACCATCGTTGCCGTCGTAACGGCGTTGTTTCTAGCTTTCTAGAGTCCTTCTCATTATTCTTTAGCGGGCGAATCACCTCTTCAAATACATTATTGTGATTTCTAGTAATGTCGCCGTCGTTCCAGTATTAACGTCTTGGTTAATATCACACGTCACTGTACAGTATTTCTTTACTTAATACTACTAATATCACGTCACAGTTTTTATTTACTTAATATCGCGTTACTGTACATATTTATTTTGCTTAATTTCTGCTACTATTACGTTACGGTTCAGTATTTATCAATTAAAACTGACATTTATTCAAACAAATTCATAAAATTAAAAAAAAAAATTAAAATAAAAAATATGGAATAACATAATAAAAATTAGAAATGTCATAAAATGTCTTAACATGGTGAGTTTGCATAAACGATTAATAACTAGTGACATCTGATTTGTATGTGTTTTGAAGAAGAAACAGAACAACTGCAGACAACGCTTTAAAATCTTCATAACTTGAGAAGTGCGCCACTTCTAAATGGCAGCTGTAATGCACATTTTAATCTGGGTTTTTTTGTTTGTTTTTTTTGTTTGTTTTTTTCTTGAGGAGTGTTTTTGTTTTCTTTTTTGTCTGTATGTTACTTTATTCTGACATAAACAAATTATTAATATAATTTCCATAATATAGGTAGGCAGTCTTTTTATCCACCAGTTTAATAACCTGCGAAATTTAAAAGGGGTCGCTGCAGCTCTGTTTCGACTTCAGGACACGTACAAATTAAATGCGACAAGATTAGCAGACGCATTTATATATGAACGATATATACAGAGATTATCAGCAGAAGACTGTTATCAGTTAGGTCGCCTTGCATACAAAATGAAAAAAATACAAATCTGTACATATCTGGACGGAGTTAAGTCTTGAGAAAGTAAGAACAGAAAAAATTCAGAACGTATCTCGGTTAGAATTTCATGACTATGACATACACGGTAGAGAATCAGCGGGACAGACAGAACACGTTTTAGATTTGACAAATGAACAGTTAATGTTAGCTCGTGAACAAAAACGTGCTCCGAACAGAAGGAAAAAGTTTTCAAGTGTATCAAAACGTAGGAAAGAAAAGAGAAAAAATGCCAGAGTTAAAGAAAAAACAACTTTCGATGCTCTCTGTCGTACAGAAGACGTTATTAAAGTACGACAGCGACATCGTTTGAAATGTCGCTACCATTACAACATCAAAAGTCCGCTTCTAATTCTTAAGCCTGCTAAAGAAGAGATTCTGCATTTCTGACCGAAAATTTTCTCTATCATGTTTTTATCAGTGATGATGCAATTGAAGACATTAAAACAGTTTCTTTGCCACTTTTAAAAACATCTGAAATCGATAACGATGAAAAACATGTGAAATCTGAGAAAAGAATTAGCAAAAATACATCTTTAGGAAGAGGTTGCATAGAAGCAGACTTGAGTATTCAGGAAAGAATTGAAGCAATCACAGGTCTTTCAATGAAAGCTTCAGAAGCACTTCAGGTAGCAAACTGTGGAATAGGCGGGTACTTCACGGCTCATGCTGACTATTTCCACAAAGCAGATTCTTGCCGTGGAAACAGAATTGCCACGTGGTTAAACTATTTGAGTGATGTAGAAGGAGGTGTAACAGTGTTTCTTCATCTTGGTGTAAGAATACAACCTAAAGCAGGTGCAGCTATATTTTGGTATAATTTATATCGGAATGGTTCACCTAACAAAATGACAATTCATGGAGCTTGTCCCGTTCTGATTGGCTCTAAATGGGTGGCCACGTACTGGATTCTAGAAAAGGGACAAGAATTCAAGTGGCCATGGTCCACAAATCCAGAAGAATAAATGAAATACAGTGTAACTTTTAATGTGCGCAGGTCCTAGAAAGAGATTTCTTGCTTACTGATTAATTTTTGGTTTGTAAATATTTTACATAGGCATTTATGTAAAAAAAAAAAAGAAAAAGTCTGTTTAAAGTACTTCTTATTGCATGTTATTGATTTCTTTATTTTTTTCCTTCTTAATTCCACCTTAGTTTTCAAAGACGCCTGTTTGTGTAAGTGATTACTCTCGTTCAAAATATAATTATTACGTCTTCTTGTCGCTTGGGTTTCTTCAACTTCTTAGAATCAGCGCAAATGTTACACTTTGCCTTTAGATATAAGATACAACGACAGCAAGAGTAAGAATATAACAAGAACAAAAAAAAAAAAATATACGAATGCGGACAAACCGATATAAACATGCTTACTGTTGTATTCTTTGTTCTTGATATATTAAAATTAAAGATCGTGTTAACTGTAAAAGGAGATATATTTTTAATGGGTGTCTATTTATTTATTTATCATTGATGCAGATTCTGGTTATTGAAGCCGATCTTGTAATTCCTGTTCCACAGTTGGCAGATATATCACCATATGTAAATTCGGTCCATGGACCCGTGTATGGGCAAGTATATGCTTAGATTCTTGCTTAGTTTCGTTTTGAGGTTAAGTAGCACCACAAGCATTATTTTGGCCATTGTATTTATTGCAGATGCTTATCCGTCGTTCTGTCCACTGACCACCAGGACCACATGTTACTGAACATGGAGTTATTGCTGTGAAGTCTGACCAATGTGACCAGTCTGGGCATGGTTTTGATGGACAAGCCACAACAGTTCTGTCTACATCAGGGGACTTTGCACACAACCAGTTTTAGATGGGATGTCATTCTGACACGTTCTTGTTGTTGTCTGAGTTCTGTTTATGTTATTACCACATGAGATTGATCATTCGATGTAAATATATCCTGACAATGCTCCCTTGTTTGCTATTGATGTGTCTGGTTTCAGTAGCTGGTGAAAGTGAACAACAACCTGTTCGTTTAGCTGTAACGTTACTGCATACTCTGGATACCGTTGTCATTGTTACAAATGTTGATGCTGCGTGTTGTTTCGCTTTTTATAAATTATCGTACTGTGCGTACCCTATATTAAAAAAATATTATTATTATTACTATCACTGTCGCCGTCGTTGGCGTCGTGTCTGCGTTGACCTGCACGGTATTTATGTCTTTGTCATTATTCTTTTGTGGTTTTTATTAACTGCTGTCCTTAATTTCTTAGTGTGTAGATCCTATTTCAAAATATACTATTGCTATTTGTATTCATGTCGACGTCGTTGCCGTCTACCTGCGTTGCTGTTAACGTTATTAGTTTAATTAATTGTCTTTTCATTAACTATTATTATCACTTGTTTAGTGTGCGCTTCCTGTATTACAATATATTATTATTACCAGTACTGTTAAAATGTACTATTACTTTGTGTTCTGTTAATGACGATGTCATTGCCGTCGTGGCTGCATTGTTCTTAACGTTTTTGGTTTCCTTCTCTTTATCCTGTTGCGCATGTTAATAACGTTGTTAAACTTTCATATTTTATTATAGTCGCCGTAGCTGGCGTCGTGTAGGAGTTGTTCTTCACGCTTTTGGAGTAGTTTTAATTATTCTGTTCCGCATTTTATTAAGTGTTATCCTCACTTTGTTAGTGTGCGCATCCCACATTAAAATATATTATTATTGTTTCTATTAATGTCGCCGAGGTTGCTGTCCTGTCTGCATTGTGCATAACATTTCTGAACTACTTCTCGTTATTATGTTGCGCTTTTTATTAACTATTGTTCTTAGTTTCGTAGTATGCGCACCCAATATTAAAATATATTATTATTATTATTATTATTATTATTATTATTATTATTATTATTATTATTATTATTATTAACGTCGCCATCACTGGAGTCGTGCTGCGTTGCACTCCTAGTTATGTTGTCTTTTTCAGTAACTGTTATTCTTACTTTTATAGTGTTATTCTAGTGAGTGTTTGATGACTAAATGCATATATTTACTTCTCACATAGCGTTTTCTTTTACGTGTTCAGAACGATTACTAAACCAAAAAATAAAATAAATCACGTCCGTTTATACGACAAAATAAAAATAAATAAATAAATAAATAAATAAATAAGAAAGAAAAACTCCTTCAACTAACACCACGGCTGTTTTTAATACGACAAAACCGAGATTGAGCGAAATTGTTTAATGTTTGTTATGAATTCATCAAACCTGATCAAAAAGAATTCTCTGTCATAGAAAAATGGAATATTTTATTGTAAACGACATTAACGTTATGAATGATTTTGTGAAATTAACGTAAAACAGAAGCATAATATCTTCGCTCCAATCTAAATACGAATATGTTCTTTAGACGAAATATTAACATTAAAATTATATTCACGTTATTAAAATTTAATTCTTAATGTGCCGTGCACATTTTCAATGAAAAATAGGATTCCTTCGGTAATGTTATTAGCTAAAGAACACAGTACATTGAAACACACACACTCACACACACACACACATACACATATTTTACTTTTTCCCCCAAATTAATGTCCTTCACATTGTATACTGAAAAATGATGGTCCATCATATTAAGTTATTTTATTATTAACAGAAACAGGACTATACCGAAAAGCGTGATATGCTAGATGAAGATTGTATTGATGTTACTGACAATATGTGACATTTTATTTGTATCACCATAGTAACAGGAGATTCCGCGACATAATTTACATCTCTCTCTACATGAAATTACATGATTAACCTAAAATTCAGAGTTTATTTATCAAATTATGTAATTAAAAATATATCTGTTTCAGATTAATTTTAAAAAGATTTTATTACAATAAAAAATAAGAAGCAGTTTTTGTATACACTCTCAGAACAGTTCTAATGAAACTAAGAGAATAGCGTCAAAAAGAATAGCGTCAGAAAAATATAAAATATTAATAAAGAAGCGAGAAGGCGCGATATTAAGGTGTTATTATTGTTGTCATTGTTCTATTGTTGACAAATATAATGCTTGTTATATTGATATTTACTGGTGAAGCGGTTATACTAATATCTAATGTAATAAGAGAACTTCAGGTATAATAAGAAATATAAAGTATATTACATTGCGCTGATGTACACTTTGAATATAATGAAAAAATTAAATTTCTCAATTATCGTAATAAAACAACATGTTAACCTTGTTTGTTCTCAGCTAATCACTATAAACTGTCGTGAAATCCAGGGAAATAACTGTGAGATGTTTAAATGTAACCTGTACGATATTAACAAAATCTGACATATATATACTGTTCTTTTTCCTATATAATCTCTAATATTGTTAATTAAAAAACAACATACTCTGTATTTTCTAAAACAATAGTTAATATTACCGCTACCTCTCTGTTGAGAAACTAATGACGTCTAATACAGATAGTGATGGCTGCGTTAAAACTGCAAGTGATATTTTCTTGACGCCGTGTCAAGTATCTGTGTGTGTCTCTGTGTCTGCTGAACATTAATCTTACCTTTCAGCAACTTCTTTTCAGTGATCCATTTCCCCATCCACGCAATAATCAGGTGTACATCAAGACGTTAAGAACAATACTGGAACGATGGCAATGACGGCCTCATTAATAGATATTTGTTTAATGTAGGATGTGTACACTAATTGTAATATTTAATAAAAGGCAAAAGGGTAAGTTGAACGTTGAAAACAACGCCGTTACGACGGTGATGACGACGACATTAATAAACGTAATAATAATATATTTTAATACAGGACGGGCCGGGTCAGAAAATATAAATAACTGCGAATAAAAACATAAAAGGAATGATCAGGAGTACACCAATAACTTTAGAAACGGCGTCCGTACTATGTCTACGACGGCGACATTAGTAGAAATCACAACAACATATTTCAATAGGTGATTCGCCCGCTCTGAAAGTATGAGGAATGATTCATAAAAAAAGCTAAAGAATAATGAGACCTCTACGCAAGCTAGAAACAACGCCGTTACGACGGCGACGATGGTGATATTGATAGAAATGGTAATAATACATTTTAGTATAAGATTTGAACCCTAAAAAAGGCATCAATAATAATTAATAAAAATGAAAACAAAGCTGTTACGACGGTAGCGACGGCGATATTAATAGAAATACAGTAGACGCACGGTCACACAATAAGAGTAACAGCGAATAAAAAGCGAAAAAGAAAAACGAGATGTACACCAAGACGTTAAGAACAATACTGGAACGACGGCAATGACGGCCTCATTAATAGAAAGAGTAATGATATTTTTTAACGTAGAATGTGACACTGATTGCAATACTTAATGAAAGGGAAAAGAATTTTTTTTTTTTTTTTTTCAGAGCAGATGTTTTCAGGTGTATTGGTAAATTCCTGGACAATAATAAGCAACTTATTCTAGTGTGAGTTGTAGGCTTTGTGGTTTTATTTGGTGCATTAATATCAATTATAAGAAGAAAGAAAAAGTAGGTTAAAAAAAATAATAACAACACCGTTTATTTGAAGTTTACGGTGAACGATTGGCTAATAATAAAAATAAATAAATAAATAAATAAAAAGTAAATAAATAAATAAATAAATAAATAAAAGAAGAACCATATCGATTTATAATTTTTTATTTATTTGTTTTGAACATCAATTTAATATCTTTATTTATTTTTATTTTTTTAGTATCTTATTTGCAGAAAAATGCGGGATGATTTCGGTCTTAGCGGATTTACTTTCTTGTTGGATGTTTGAAGAATAGTCTACAGAATTGGGATAATCGCATTATCATGCAACAAAAAAGTTGTTTAATGTATTTCATTTTGTGAAGGAGACAGGTATTACTATTTATTATTATAGCTGTTAATGCGTTTGGATTTTTTCGTTTTATTTAATTATAATTTAAAAGTCATACACGTGATGGCAGCCATCTTATTTTGGAATATTTATTTATTTATTTATTTATTTATTTATTTTATTTTATTTTATTTTTTTAAATAACAACACTCGATTAGTAATAAAATTCACCAGTGGTTGTACTAATGGGAACAGCATAAACAACGTCATATAAACAAGAAATCATGTTTAGTCTTTAATTTTGTGTTACCAATCACTGTATGATATATCGGGGGCAAATTTTGTGTGGCCAGTAATTAAATTTGTTTTAAAATAAATTGACTTGTGTAGCACACACCAAAGTAAACACTACACAACAACTATGTGTCAACTGTCTAATGATTTCTTTATTATTATTATTATTATTATTATTATTATTATCATTATTTTGAAATAAACTAATAAAACTATTAAAACAAAATATGCTAATTTTGTTTCCCAGGTTGTTTTCTGTCATTTTTTTTTTTATGAATTTTTTTTTTTTTTAAATTCATGTTAAATTCATGCTCTATGCATTATTAAACATATTTAAATGATTTTTTAAACATTTTAAAAGTTATAATGGCTTGGGCCCTAAATGCTTTCATTATTAAAGCTAAATACCTGTATAGCTCTATGCTAACAATAAAAACAAATAAAGATAAATACAAATTTAAGAAAAATATGGCCAGGTTATTTCATATGTGGACACTGTAAAATATTAATACAATTATTTGTTATAATATTTAACACACACACATACAATAATTTGTTATCCTCAGTGATAACTGTTCTTTGTTTCCTTTCTTTTCTTAATTGTCAATTTTTATTTATTTACATTTTGTGTTGTTTTGTTCTACTTCCTTCTTTTTCATCTTGTTATTAGTAGTACTACTTTTTGTTATTATTATGTTTTATTTTTTTTATTAATATTTGTTTTAATCTTTATTATTATTATTCATTTTCTATTTTCTTATCATTTCTAATATTTGTTTATGTTGGATGTTATGCAGGACATATGGAGAAAATGTTCTGTGAAATATTTTATACATATCTTATCCAGCTACACAATTATTGACCAGAACCACTCTGTAGAGTGCAAGTGCTGCTGGAATACTATAATATGGATATATCGATTGTTTACATTCAGCATGGACAGGAACAAGAAGGAAAGAGTACAGCACAATTGAAGTCTGTGTTCTTGTGAAAACAAGCTGATGCTGGTAAAAATACTTCATCTGCTATGCTGCCAAACAAAACAACTTGGCAGATGACAGCGATGGCTCTGTACGACTGTGGCAAAGACAACAGCCAGGAAGTTGAGCAGCAGGTGATATTTGAGTTTGCAGCTCATATAATGAAACTGGATGAGAAGATAAAGAAACTACAGAGAAGAAAACAGAGGTTGTAGCTGCAGCAGAACAAGATGATTCTCTAGAAGGCAACATTCATGAGAGTGATGTGTCGCCAGATTGATTGTTTGAAGGACCGGGCTAGTCCTGTACCTGATTCAGAGTGGATCCATGCACCCAGGTCCCTATCCCCTACTTCAGCCTCACAAAAATCCAGCCATTTTCCAGAGAAGGGATACAAGAGACTAGTGATAATGTGAATCAACAGTCTGGTGTCAAATGATGTGTCAGGCCTGTGTTAGAATATTTTCAGAAATCTCTCAACAGTGGCAGGGTATGTTCTTTTATTAGTTTATATGTGTGTGTGTGTGTGTGTGAGCGTGCATTTGTATGTGTGTGTGTGTGTGTGAGAGAGAGAGAGAGAGAGAGAGAGAGAGAGAGAGAGAGAGAGAGAGAGAGATTGCATGAATGATAATAATCAAAATAAAATATGCATTTATCAGAGAAATGTAGATTGATTAAAAAAAAGTATTATGTTCATGTTGGAATTTCTAAGAGCTTTGTTTACCACTGATGTGAAATGTTTTGGGTCTTTGCAGTATTGTTCAGTTGCTGTCTAGAAAGGGAATTTACATTATGGAGAAAGCTGTACAGACACTGCAGACTGCACAATTCCAAGTTGTAAGTTTTTTATTTTTTTATTTCTTAGCGAGTAAAATAAGTTTTATAGTAACAACTCTTTTCTGATTGTAAAATATCATAATAATAATAATTTGTTTCCTGTTGTTTTGGTAATTATTTAAATTATTACCATTATCATCACTATCATTGTAATATATAATGATTATACAAAATATATCAAAAATATCCCACACCCCTTTGTGTCTGAATAATCAGTAACTGGTACCAGTACAATTTAAATTTTAATAATAACAGAAACATTAGTTATTTATTTATAACAGTTTATTATTTTTATTATTTTATTTGTATTTCTTCTTTCAGAATGCACATATAGCTCTAATTGATGTGCTGATATTGGGTACTGAAGTTGTTTCATTAGAAAGTGCTGAGGATAAAGTTTGCTGCAACTGGAAAAGAAAAAACACAACTGAACAGTGAATTTGAGTTTGTTTTCTTATTTATTTCTCATTATTCTGAACTCTCTCTCTCTCTCTCTCTCTCTCTCTCTCTCTCTCTCTCTGACAGATACATATATAACTACAAAGGTAAATAAATTATTGTTGTTTTTCAGAAACTGCTCTGTACACAAGAACTAATTCTGTGAGCTCACCACAGGATAGAAATGTCACAGGCAGAACAGGAACATCTATAGAGGTTGTTTTTATAGTAGTAGTATTAGTCATTGTCATTGTTGTAGTAATGTAGTTGTTACAGCATTAATACTTGTAGCATTATTATTAATGCTACAAGTACTAATGCTGTAACAATTACATTATTATTAATGCTACTTGTTGTATAATGCTGTAGAATTGATCTTAATGATGTTTTAGCTGATGATGCTGTCTCCATAGCTTTGTAATCTTGAGTATCTTGTGAGACTCATGGTGATTAAAAAAAAACTGGTTGTAGTAGTGGTAGTAGTAGTAGTAGCAGTACTAATAGTAGTTGTTTTTAGAGAAATTGTTACGATTAGTGTAACAGCAGTGATAGTAGTAGTAATAGTAGTAATAGTTGGTGTAGTAATTATAATAATGTTAGTATAAAGAAATTCAGTGAAGACAGTAATAAATATCACTTTTATTATTAATGGATAGTAATTTTAGTAATAGGACTATTATTTCAATAACAGTAACCCTAGCTGAATAAGGAATAACAAGCAATATTAGTATAGTAATTATGATAAAAAAAGATTGTGTTGCAATAAAGTAGTAGTAGTAGTAGCAGTATTTTATTTATATTTTATTTATTTATTTATTTGAGGCACCCACCAGTCACACATGACCAGTGAGTCGTCCAGTCTCTAGACCAACGTCAGCATCGACTCAGTTTTGTGAATTTTGGTGACTGGACACTGAAGCCGACCACGTCAGACGACAACAATTCTTAAGTTGGAGAGTCTTACACCAGGTCACCAATCTCAACAGTCAAATATGAGGAAAAAAAACCTTAAAAACTTGACTGTGCTAAAACCAGGCAACGAAAAACATTAAAATGAAAACACTTGACAGACGACTGTGATGGCTGTGTGTGACAGTGACAAAGACAAAAACCTGGAAATTGAGCCGCAGGTGACTTAGTATACTTCCATTAGCATTGTTTTATTTCTTTTTAGCTTATATTTGTCTTATATTTGTACTAGCAGTAATCAAAACAGTTTTGTTTCTAACTCACAAAAAATTACATGCTTAAGAAATGATGTTGAAATCAGTTCATAAAGAAAAACAGATATTAATTTATATATTAATTTTGTTAAAGGTGTTTCTAACGAAAAATTCTACTTTAACTTTAATTATGTGATTCAAATTCATCTTTGTTTTATCACATGTACATTTGTAATGTTGTCATTGTTTTAAATACATTTTAAAATATACCTTAATGATTGTGGTTTATTCATAAGACAAAATATATTTCATTAGACTTAGTGGTAAAAATTAAATTACATTAAAGTGGCAGGAAAGAATATTACAATTAAATGTCTTAATTAATCAAACAATTGTTAAAGGTCAATTAAAGTTTGACAGAATATTCTCAAATGTATTTTCATCACGTTAGTATAGTAGTATTTCCAGCAGAATCAGTATTAGAAGACCATTTTCTTAGTGACTAATGTAATACAATATAGGTTTAAAATGTTTATTTACTTAATATTGGCAGTTTATTAATGAATATTATATTTTGTTGTAGGATTCTAGACAACAGATTCAAGCTGCCTTAGCCAGCATTTCAGTTGAAAATGTTGTAAGACCCATTTTCAGAAAAGGTTCACTAGATCACCAGAAAGCTTTTACATCACAGTCTTCCCTGAAAAGCTCAACACTGTCAAGAGAAAATCTGTCTGAAATCTAATTTGAATTTTGAAAACTCAGTGATCTCCAAGAGACTGCATTGTCAATGTGATCAGAACATCCAGTGTACACATTGTATTTCATAGCAGCTGGCACTATTTTTATCACTGAGGTGTGCTTGGTTATTCTAATTTTTCTCATTGAAAGAGGCATTGAGATTCATCGTCTTTGTAAATAAGCTAAAATCATAATATTATTTAAATCAGGATAAATCAAGGGTTTATAGGGGGTAATCATTGTGTAAATATATTTAAAATTATGTAATTAGGGGTAATAATATAATATATATTACATAACTCCCAAAAAAGATAAAAAAAACAACTAAATAAAATTAATAATAATAATATATTTCTAATGTAAACTGTTAACTAAATTAAAATTTTATTTGCATTAACCATGACTTTGTTATTTTTAACTGGAAGAAACATGATGATCTTCAAGTTGAAATTACTTAAAAACCTGTCTAGATAATAAAACTTAAATATTCAGTTATTTCTGTTTAGACATTTCTGCCAGTTTTTATAATTTGCCTTTCCCACGTTAGAAAGAATAATTGAATTATGTCAATAAGGAATCTTTAAAAATAGAAAATCATAATTTAAAAATGATAAAAATCAAAGAAGAGAAAAAATGTACATAAATGGAATTTTTCTCAGTGTTTTATAATTAGCCTTACACATGTTGAAAAATTCAAAAACAATTCAAAAAATTTGTGCAAATGGAAATGTCTTCCAACTATTTTATAATCTGTATTTTCTGTTTAATTCAATTAAAAAGCTGGGGAAAAAATGAAATTAAATAAATAAATAATAAAAGATATAAAATAACAATAAAACATAACCAGGTTATGTTACATAAATGAGTGGCAGTACAAATATTTTTAATACAAAAACATTATTTGTTCTTAACTGTTTTAAATCCTGACATCTACAAAATCAAACCCATTGCATCTTATCTAAAAACAATAATCAAAATGGAAAATAATGCTGAACATTTTTCAACTTTTAAAATAAAAATAAATAAATAAAGACTAGTTTTTGTCTGTTTTTAGTTTTATTATTTATATACTGATCAATATCTTCGTTATTTGTTGTCAACCAGCAAAAGATAATCTGATTTAATCATTACTTTTTATATATACATTTTGTTCTTTCTTTTATTTTTATTTTATTATTTTTATTTTTTATTTTGGAAATGTTTATACGAATAAAAATGAGAATGATTGTTTTCTTTCTTCCTTTTTTTTTATTTGAACTGCGTTACGCAGTTTTAATCAGTGAGATACTGACAACATATTTATTGCTATACTACAGAATAATTAATATTTAGAGGATTAATTAGATTATGAGAGATAATAACATATTAAACTCAGCATTTCCTGCAATACCACATTTTCTTTTAAAATCTATAAACTATTACTCTCATAACGTTTCTGAAGTTATTGATATTACGCGGGACTTGTAATTATCACAGTAATAAGTAACAGAAAGCCATACTGTTCATATCTTTTCATGTCTCTCTAAAAGAAATTTTATAAAACTATACATATATTTATTTATTTATTTATATATATATATATATTGTTGTTGAGAAATACAGAGGGCCTTTCAAATAAAACATGTTTTTAAATATGGTAACCAATATTATACCAGTTAATCTTTAATTTCTGTGTATAATTTCATATTTAATTTCGTAGTTTTCTGAAGATAATTTGAGGCTGCTCGACAGAATTTACGTTTTTATTTACTACCAGCTGTGCAGCTTCTACGACTAAACTGAGACTGAGTGGAAATTACGTTCCATCTTAGTTTAAAAAAACACTGCTTACATCGATATTTTATTACGTTCACCTCTGATTTGCATCATAACAAATATATAAAACTGTCAGTATAATCTTGGATACAGCTAAAGGAATATTATCGGCTTATCAAGAATAATCAAGAATAAATTGAGACAATGAGCGAAAATTACCTTAATCTTATAAAAACTGTACTGATGTTTTTACACGCCATTATCAAAACAAATTTAAAATATCAAGAACTTTTGTAGTTTACCTCGAAAATTAATATTTCATTGTATTAGATCACCTCTGAATACAATAATAATAATAGATAAATATAGATAAAATACAGAATGACTGAGTGAAAATACATTAATAAGTTTCCCTTTTCCTGGCTTATTTCTGTACAAAACTGAATATTTTGGTAATTATATTCTTATTTTATAGTAGAAATATTTCCTTTCAGAAAATTAATTGATATACTTTCTCTTAACAATAGGAAAAGTCAGACAGGCACGAGTTATCTGCAGAAAATTATTCAACTTATCAAGTTAATGCCGTTTTTAATAAAACATATCAAAATCTGCTGTGCTGTAACTGAAAATAACATTTTATTTTTCGACTATGTCAAGGTTATCAAAATTTAGTTTAAGAAACGGCGCAATGTTATTTTCTGTTACTTACCTCACATATTATTGTGAAAAAAGGCGCTGTATAATATCAAACATTTTATATTTAACAATTAGAGAATACAAAAAGAAAAGTTGATATTGCGGGAAAAGGTTATTAACGCCGTATAACTAGAGTAAATATTTCATTTTTATTTGTGAAAAAAACAAACAAAAAAAACATGTTTAGTAGGAGCGCAGTTAATATGACAGAATGTAGAATCAGTGTAAATCGAGAATTATAGAAGAGGTTAAGTGATAAAAAGAAAAAATTAAACTTTAATAACAACTAACATTAATGTTAATATTTCAGATAAAATAGTGCTGACGGAAATAAATTACAAAATGCAGTACAGATAAAGAAAATGTCAGGATTTTTTTTTTTTTTTGTTTATTTCTTTTTTTGTTACCAATCTTAGTTTACATTGCAAGTATTAGAAAAAAAATGCACACATTTGTTTTTCTTTCTTTTCTAATTTTGGTTTTTAATTTTTTTTTTTTTTTCTTGCTGAGCACGGTTTATAAAAATATATTGAAACTTTTTTAAAAGCTTACGGCACAAGAGAAAAAAATATTTTATTATAAATGATATTAACAGGATGAAATACCTTTTCTGAAGACTGATAAAAAAAATATATATATATATATTGTTTTAATGTGTAGGGGCCGTATGTAATTTCAAGACTATTAAATTTTGAGTATTTTTAATTGTTTTAATAATAATAATAATAATAATAATAAAAACATTATTATAGCTGAAACTCAAATTATTCATTTACACAACAGTACTCTCATTAATATATTTTATTCTCAACATGTTAATGTTCTGACTCTAGAAGACTGTATTATAAATAATAAACTGATAGATAATAAAATGTATCTCACCTTTTCTGTCAAATACGTAACTGAACGAAGCAACAA